>CAIGQW010054073.1:4825724-4845619 GCA_903798125.1 Danio choprae | reverse complement strand
GTGTGTGTGTGTGTGTGTGTGTGTGTGTGTGTGTGTGTGTGTCAAGGCCAGACACCTGTAAACAACATTAACACTCCGAGACAAGAGCATGCCGAGTCTTCTAAGAAATGACTTATGTGCTTTGTCTTTTTTATTTTTTGCTCGCTCTTATGATTGAAAGAAAACTTCAGCACCATCTGCAGGTGATGAATAATAGACAGAGTTCAAATACTTTAAGGATAATGACAGCTCTTTATTTTACTAAACCAAGGACGCACATGGGTAGGGCTTTGTTACATCTTTCCAAATTCTTTTGAGCAGGTTTTTTCAGGCAGCGTGAAGGTCTTTCTTTAACCAGTTGATAAAAAAACAGTTTAGACTGTTACATTTCATAGATATTTTACATAGACAAGTCTCCCTCCATCAATCAGAAATGGCCAAAAGTGTCCAACCTAATCTTTGATACAGACGATGTTCTGCTTGGTTACACATTTGAAAATAATGGCTCTTCTTAGGATTCTAAGAACGTTAAACAACCATTATATCTTCTTATTGAACAGAATGTTCTTGATACAGTAGTAAAAAGTTTCTTTATATCAACAAAATGTTCTTCACACTAAGAAATAAATGGTTCTTTTAAGATCTAATTATTGAAAGGTTGTTTGGTAAACCAAAAAGGTTTCATAACTGCAAAAACTCTTTTGTAAACTTAGATGAGTTATAAAAGTTAAATGTTGTTGCTCTGCCTCAGTCTAACAGTGTTCATCAATTCTTGGCAAAAATCATCACAAAATGCAGTGAAGACCATGTTCCTGGAAGATATTTAGTAAATTTCCTACAGAAAGTATATCAAAACTCAATTGTTGATCAATAATTCGCATTGCTAAGCATCTAATTTAGACACCTTTCAAGGCAACCAAATATTGTCTTATAACAAAGTATACATCAATGGGTGATGTAGTATAAATCTCAATTTCACAAAAATTGACAGATATGACTGGTTTTGTGATCCAGGGTCACATTAGTTCCAATTGTTAGTTCCAATTATTTCCAATTTTCTTTATTACCAGAAATTACTTTAAATTATTTGCCCATTTAATTCCTTTAAATTCAAAGCTGAATTTAACTCTGAAACATAGTTCGCACAACAATGACTTTTTCATCAATATAAAACATTCATTCAATCATTCATTTTCTTTCCATTTATCAGGGGTCGCCACAGCAGAATGAACCGGCAACTTATCCAGCATATATTTTACGCAGCGGATGCCCTTCCAGCTGCAACCCATCACTGGGAAACACCCATACACTCCTATTCACAGACATACACTACGGACAATTTAGCTTACCCAATTCATAGTGCATGTCTTTAGACTTGTGGGGGAAACCCACAGCAAAACGGGGAGAACATGCAAACTCCACACAGAAATGACAACTGACCCAGCCGAGGCTCGAACCAGCGACCTTCTTGCTGTAAGACGACAATGCTAACCACTGAGCCACCGCGCTGCCCCAATATAAAACAATGGCAAAATAAAAACATGTTTGGTGATGGATGGATGGATGGATGGATGAATGGATGGATGGATGTATAGATGGATGAATGGATGGATGGATGGATGGATGGATGGATGGATGGATGGATGGATGGATGGATGGAGGGATGGAGGAATGGATAGATGGATGGATGGATGGAGGGATGGATGGATGGATGGATGCATAGATGGATGAATAGATGGGTGTATGTTTGTTTTTCGCAATGCTTTATGAGATTGTATTTTTTTCCTTCAGTTAGCCTGTTAATACAGTCATACATCTTTGTCTTTCTGTCCAATTTTCACACGCTTGAAAATCAAAGGTTGTAATGCTGTGATTCTCCCAGTTGCTGATTGATTTGGTTGATGTCTTATAACACTTTAATGAAAACTTTTTAAAAACGAATGGGAAAAATATTTCTGGCACCAGCACTGAAAAGGTGGGCAGGCACTAATGCGCCCTGCAGGGAAAATCCCCTCAGTGAAGCTAATAAAGGTAGTCTGATAAGATCTCCAGCATCAGATACATAAAATAATGGTCCACTTCTCCAGAAAGACATTAAAGCTCTTGTTTCTTATCCGTCAAGTGATTTAGATCCTGAGGGATGCATCAGCAGATTTATGATATCTTCAACACTCTGGGTGAAGACTCTGCCTGCGAGATATGGAGAATAAAGTCGAGAGACTGTTAAATAGCAGAAGTCATTAGCATCTGTTGTACTCTGAATGCCATGTGAATAACCAAGCAGCTGATCCTCCATCCCCTCTTACAGCTGCATAATGTCATAATGTTCAACAAAAGAAATGGACAACTTGTCCGTGGATTCCTCCCTGACCTGTTTAAATGAAGACGAATGGACGGGGGGGAACGTCTCTTAAATGTGATGTTTGCTCTCTTAATGACCGTGTTTGTTCCCGCTGTCTGTGATTGAGTGTATTCATTAGGCTTGATGCGCCCACAGACATCTCTGGCAGCAGAACACAAAGGCCTTTGACCATCTCTGCTGCACGTTAATGGAATCTGAACTACATTAAAGGTCGAGAAACCGAGAACGGCATCAAACTTTATGTAATGGAATCGCTTTGGGCTCAGCTTTCCTTCCTTGGCCTTTGCTTGTATTCATTAATAACACTACAGATGAAAAAAAAAATACAGCATTAGGGGAGAAAAGTGGTCAGTTTAGAGCAACACAGAAGATAATGAAGAATTAGCTGAGCTGAACCATGGATTACTTTGATTTATTTGTATTTTTCATGCAGCCAAATGAGTTCACGCAATCAGTAAGATACTCTTAATGCAAATAAACCTCATGGTAAAACGCATGAAAATGTCTGAGTGTAGAAACGGAGACCAATGGCTAAAAACATAACGCAATATATTTATAGCCTTTTCTGTTTCCAGCCATAAAACTACGATGACGATGTGTTCACCTTCACCTTCATATCACAGTATATTATAACATAATCATGAAATGTAATCATGAATAATTTCTTTCAGATATATTGGCTTGTCAAGTCAAGGTCTTCTCAACAAGGAGCATTCTTATAAGATTTTTTTAAGTGTGGCTGCAGATGAAATTTGCTATTGTAACGCAGTGCCCAAGGACATCTGCAGTGAACATGAAATATAAACTTTCATACTTTTATAGTTATAAGATATCAAATACAAGCAAAAGGGCCTAATTTTTAGCGATCTGCAAAATAATCTAATTCTTTCAGAGGACAAAAATGTAATTTCGGGGGAGAAATAGGCTCGGAGTAGGTCATAAATCTTGTTGCAACGTCCTAAAATTGGATATTTTATGAATTATTCAAGAATAGAACCAATGTCAGATTATCAAATGGTAATTAAATGGGTAGTCACAACAGCAATTTTGACTTTTTTTGTGGAAGTGGGTGGGCGGGCGGATGCATTGTGCTGGCATGAAGTGCTTTTGCTGACGCTGCTCTTGTACTTTTTATAGAGACGTACACAGCTCCTCGAAAAGGTCTTTTGACTAGAATCAAAGGTCAATGACTAATCTCGTGACCATGAGCTGTCAAAGATGGGGCAACCTTAATCACTTAACTGGCTTTTTTTTAGCAAAATCCACTATATCCAAAATCCAATATGTTTGCAGTAATTTCAAAAATAATTGAATGTCCTTAACATTACCTGACACTTTGTACACATTTGAATCACTTTACGATTGGTTGCAAGAGTAAGTGGTTTTAAAGGGGATCATTATGTCCAAATTAAATATTACATACAGAATAGCCCCATAATGATCTAGGTACGGGCGACATGGTGGCGCAGTGGGTAGCACAATCGCCTCACAAGAAGGTCGCTGGTTCGAGCCTCGGCTGGGTCAGTTGGCATTTCTGTGTGGAGTTTGCATGTTCTCCCAGTGTTCGTGTGGTTTTCCTTCTGGTGCTCCGGTTTCCCCCACAAGTCCAAAGACATGAGCTATATGTGAATTGGGTAAGCTAAATTGTCCATAGTGTATGTGTGTGAATGAGTGTGTATGGATGTTTCCCAGTGATGGGTTGTGGCTGGAAGGGCATCCGCTGCGCAAAACATATGCTGGATAAGTTGGCGGTTCATTCCGCTGTGGCGACCCCGGATTAATAAAGGGACTAAGCTGAAAAGAAAATGAATGAATGAATGAATGAATGAATGAATGAATGAATGAATGATCTAGATACAGAATATGACTTTTAGTGAGACGTGACACACATAAAATGTGTAATTTTTTAAAAATCTTTAATGGGTGTTATGTTATAAGCTGTGGTTTTTTGGGCTGTGGTATAAAGGTCATTTTATGTGACAAAATATACAGTTTGTACAATATAAAATTCCTTATTTCTATGGAAATAATAACATAGAAACCCAAAATGTGTGTATGTGTGTGGGGGAATTATAAAAAAAACTGAATAGTGTTTACCCAAATCTCTAAAAAAGCAATGAGCTTTATGTGATTGAGGTAAAGTTATAACGTTATAATTCGTTCTAATTTGAACATTGACAATTTGTGACACAGCTCCTATATTGTTTACCACACTACTCTGAATATTCAGTCTGAAATGGCATGTAAGTATAACTTCAAAACAACATTAGCACTATTTAAGTGACTGTGAACAATGTTGTACTTCGATAGTCATTGGCTGCTAATATGATTTTTCGTTTTAGAATTAGCAAAAAATGCTTTTCTGAAATTATATTAAGGAGAAAGTCTGAATGTGCGAATATAAAAACAAGTTTACCCCAATCTTAATGTGAAGCTTAGGTTCAGTGGAGAGAAAGTATTGCTAGAGTACAAAATCAATACAAGTCTATCACCACTCCCCACAAAGATTGCTGTATAAACAAGTGTGAGAGAGAGGGTGGGCATTTTTAATATGTCAACATAGAATGGCTTATTAGACTGTATGAGAGCAATCAATACAAATTAAGAGGTCATGACATCTTGAATAGATATCATTGATTTGATGTCAATTTGGTTGCATAATGTATACGTGTTGCCTGATGGGATGAGATGACGATGCAAAGCAATAGAAGTGGTTTTAATGGTTATAATGGGAATTTTATTGGTTTGAATGGAAATCAATGGTCCCCGTGGGTCTCTTTTGGTAATGCTTAAAACCACTAAATCTGGAAATCGTCCTGGAATATGTCCCACAACTAGAAATCACTAAAATGTTCTGTTTTCATGGTTGGTTTGTACTGTTTGAATGGTAGGCCTATTTGTATTTGAAACGTCTATGGAAAAAGCCTATAATGCGAATCTCAACTGGTCTTATTTTGTTTGCTGTATCTATCATTGAATCATCTGGGATATTAGAAAGCAGTTAGTACTAGTACTGCTAGCTTTCTAATTGGGCAAAATTGGCAGAGACAAATTGCCATGTAGGCAGCAGACCTGAGCAAGACAGATTGCAAAAGAGTGTTCACACCTATAACCCTGTTAGAGCTGATAATAATGGCTGGATTATGCTTCCCAGGTATTGGATTTTATTTTATGTTAAGTCCAGCAGATGGGCAAACACCCAGTCATTAAAATTAATATTAGACTTTTGGGGTGTCTGTGTTTGGGGTTTAATGGGATTTAAAATCTAATCTTGTGGGCATTTTTAATAAGCAGATGCCAGCCTACGACTACAAGTAGGCTTCGCTTCATTCCCAGTGCGTGGATGGATCTCATTTGCTCAAAGCCACTTTACGCGTTGTTACTAGGTAACGGGCATGCAGCGCTGTGCGGGATTTGTAGTCTTTGAATACCTAGTCACTCGGCGCGACTTCAGCTTCAGCGCGAAATATTTTGGAAGTTAAAAACTACAATACCCACGAAGCAAAGCGCAGCTGGAAGTACAGGCACGTGAACGCCGTATGATTCTAGTAGCGCTTCCTGGATAGCGCTGCAGATGCTCAACAAAACATTAGGCGTTTTATTGACGTTTTCTAACTAATTCGCTTGTTTTGTCATAATGAAAATGCAGTTTATAAGTTTAGTTTCTTTGTTCGTTGTCGGAGCAATGGCGGGAAAGTACTCAAAAGAAATGAATGAGAAAAATGCGTCTGATAAAAGCAACAATCAGGTGGAATTCAGGATTGCCAAACTAAATCAGGTTTGGGAAAAGGCGATAAGGGTAAGATATTTGACAGATTCAAAGCCGATAAATCTTTCTCTATTACAAGTAAACCGACTATAACATGGTTTTGGGTAGTTGTCAGTGATAATAATTGGGAGCTTATCATTGTTTACGTCTTACGCTGCCCTTTATCGCAGATAACGTGAAGTAACATAAGTTAACTTAAATGTTGGTGTATTGATTACCATTTTTGTGACAACAGTTTTACTTCAGATATCACGGGGAACGTTTGGTTAGCGTAACAAAACCATGGTGAATGCGTTATCATTGTGGTCTAACGTTAACTACAAAAAAGTTTTTAAATTCTGTTTTGAGTTTGAAGTAAAATTCTGGTTAATATTTCATATCTGCTCAGAAAACAAATGACATGCTTTCTTTGAGCATTATTACGTTATTTAGTGTGACTGATTGCCAATTGCTTCTTGTGCTTTAGATGCAGCTTGCACCGGTACGACTGTCAGAACTACACAGTGACTTGAAAATCCAAGAAAAAGAGGAACTTCAGTGGAAAAAACTCAAAGCAGAAGGGATGGACGAAGATGGAGAGAGAGAAGCCAAGCTCAGGCGCAATTTTAATAGTAGGCTCATTTTTGGTTGTGTTTATATAGTTATTATGACATTAAAGAACCCACGTAAAGGCTTAATAAACGACTTTTGCAAATGTATTAAGTTGGGTAACAATTTCAGTTAATTATTTTCAGATGCTGGTAAATATCGTTAATGTAGCGTAATGTATTAATGTTTACATTTGATTACTTTTTTTTCAAACTTTTCTAACATTCTTAACTGGTAATAATTTTGAAACATTCATTGTAGTGTTTATTGTCAGATTTTCAAGCCTTTTCGTTTTTTGAATTGACAATTTAATTTTAGGTCCTCATTTTGCTTTGGAGATTGGTTTGAGGAAAAGTAAAGATATAGAATTATAGCTTGAAATTGTTTGACATTGTTAGCTGTGATGATGTTTTTGAAATAGCATTTTTTTTCTTAGCTATGGCAGAAAACAATGGCATCTAACAATGCCCGGAAGAAAAGAATCCCAAGATTATTCAAAAATAAAGCATCAGGATTTCATTTCTTTACTAAACAGGCTTTAAATGACAAATTAATTACTTAATTAACAATTAATAATAACTAGCAAAGCAACAAATCAATAATATTTAAAATATCCTATCCTTTTTACAACAAAAAAAAACATTTAGATGTAACCCCTTTGTAATAAATAATATTTTCATAGGTAACTAATTAATTTTTACTACACATTTTTCCCCAATAATTGTAACAGATTACAGTTAGGTACATTTTGGATTAAAATTAAGTGATAAAGTTAGGTTTTTAAGGTTTCCTTGTTACTGTGTAACTATTCATTTAACTACTGAGTAATATTAATTAATTATATATAATTTCTCTATGGTTAGGGTTAGAATGTGGGTTATGCTTAGTATTAGTTCCATGCAATCATGCATATTTAATTGTAATTGTTATAATAAGTAAATGTAACGTGTAACAAGGACAACTTAAAATAAAGTGTTACATAAAATTATGTAACACATTACTACTAATTCTGCTCACCATTGGCTATAATATACTTAATGTATATTTAACATACATCTTAACTTGTTTGCACAGTTATTCTTGCAAAGTATGGAATGGATGGCAAAAAAGACACCCGGACATTGGACA
This sequence comes from Danio choprae, assembly GCA_903798125.1. Taxonomy (NCBI): domain Eukaryota; kingdom Metazoa; phylum Chordata; class Actinopteri; order Cypriniformes; family Danionidae; genus Danio; species Danio choprae. The sequence goes on along the minus strand of CAIGQW010054073.1, from coordinate 4,837,793 downwards.
GCAACAGACTGAAAGATCATGATGTTAAAGTTGGAGACACGTTTGATGACCCAAAGCTGGATAAGCTGTGGAACAAGGTAAATTATGTGACTAAACAATCACTAGGGTGAATGAATGTTTAACTCATTTGCAAACTTGTTCACTTATTTAAAAACAAACAAACATTATTTTCAACCTTTGATCACCAGGCCAGAACTTCTGGAAAATTCTCTGACGAGGAACTCCAGACCTTGCATAGAGAATTCCAGCACCACAAAGACAAAATCCATGAGTATAACATTGTCATGGACACTGTCAGCCGGACCGAAGGTAAGGGTTTGGATTGTGTTCACTAAGGCATGCCATAGAATCACTAGTAGTATTCAGTTCTAAGAATATCCAAAATTAATGATCAGTCAACTTGATTTTTACTGGCTAATCCCAATTTTTTTAAAAGCAAATTGGTTGATTTGGCAGATTTTTTTTTAAAACTGGATACAATAAACATGAGTATACCATACGCTGAGATTTAAAATCAGAAGCAACCAAATTTTAATCAATATCCAAAGAAGCTTTATACATTAGCAAGAGCAGTTATTGGTGTAAATTATAGTGTATAATTTCAGAATATGTACAAAATGAAAATCAAAAAAACATCAGGATCTGACTTCAGTTTTGTGAAATTGGACTACAAAAACAGAATTGAATGAAAATGCAAATTCTCTCTAATAGAACAACAGCAATAAAGTGTTTGCCTGGTAACCATAGTAACATGATCCTACCTCTGTTATTTGAACCATACTGGTTTAAAAATAAAGTACTGTTGTTAAAGGTCCCCTGAAGTGCTTTGAAATATGCTTTTTTTATGTGAAATTTGACAATCTTTTCTGAAACATGAAGACAGGGCAGGACAAATAGTAGTTTCTCCCCTTTATAAAATCAGCCAATAGCCTTTCGTTTTTATCACAGCTCTGCCAGTGAGAGTGATTGAGCTCAAGTGCATCAAATGAGAAGCGTTATGAAGGGGGCGGGACATGTCAGATACCACAGAGCATTTGATTGGTCAGAAATTTGATGAGAAACTAAAGTAAAAGTTGATGTTAAAAAAATACCAATTAGGCTGAAGTGACAAATTGCAAGCTTTGGATATTTATATCAGCTTTATATCTTTTAAATGAAGATTTTGTCACTGTTTTGGACCACAAAACTAACATACTGATACTAACATCTAATACAATTTATTTTAATTTCACAGGACCTTTAATAACCTTGTGCGGGTGGTGAATAATAATTTCTGATGTTGCAGTTCACGTGAACATTACAGAAAAGCCTATTAGAAACAGAAGGTTGTTAGAAAACATGGTCTGAATAAATTAACACTTTTGATCTATAGTTTTAATATCATGCCCATAGTTAGTTGATCAAGCTTTTTTGGAAAAGCACCCTTAGTAGTTTAATAATGGGAAGTCTTTACATTTTAACCTCCTGTGCAGATTCTTGTCTTTGAATTTCAGCAGTCAGTGAGTAAATTGGCCTTGCTTGTTCTTTCCATCAGAGATCCATAAGAATGTGATTAGTCCTTTGGAGGGGGACGTGAAGGAGAACGTTCTTCATCAGAAACACACAGATCTGAAGCAGAGAATGAGGGATCTGAACCAGGGCTTTGAGCGACTCCGCAAGATCACTCACGAGGGCTACACTGATGACAGCGGTGGGCAACTTTAATGACACTCAATCAGTGTTTCAGAAATGAAGTAATTTCCTAAAACTCTCTCTCTCACACATGTTTGCCTGTTGCAGAATTTAAGGAGCCACGAGTCATTGAGCTTTGGGAGATGGCAAAAAGATCCAATCTCAGCGAAAATGAACTTGACTCTCTTAAAGTAAGCTTTTCTTATGTTGTAGTCTCAATAACTTTGTTCATGTTATTGCCAAACATTAGAGGTTTGAATTCTTTAGTAATATTTAATACAATCTAATACATTTAAAACTCAAAACAAACCAGAGGGTGGCTAGGGTTGTCATGATACTGGAATTCAGTACCAGTCGATACAGACATTTTAAAAACGTCCATTTCCTGCTAACATATGAGCACTGTTGAGCACGTTCTTAAACACCGCTGATTTGCCATTGTGTTCATGTGCTCAACAGAAATGACTGTGTAAACACAGATACAGGGACAGTGGAGCGTTTCAAAGTCACGTCGGTCAGGTGGTTGACTGATGAATCGTGGCTTTAAAATACTCCAGTGTCCCTGTATCTGTGGTTACACTCAGTAAACAGCGGTGAGGTCAGTGAACTGATGACCTTCACAGCCAATCACAGTCATTTCTGTTGAGCACGTAAACACAATGGCAAATCAACAGTGTTTAAGAGTGTGCTCAACACTGCTCAAATGTTAGCGGGAGTTTATGCTAGCGGGTTTTTAAAAATTTCAGTATCGATTGGTACCGAATTACAATATTGTGGCAAACCTAGAATTAGATTGCTGTGCATCATTTACTCTAATTCTTTTATTAATGCCCCAGTGGAGTTATTTGTTATTAAAAATAACAACAAATAAGAAGTTGTACCAAATGCTTAACAAATGCAAGAACAATTTAAACAATTAAACAATTAAAACATTATTTTTTTAAAATCTGGATAATCTGGAACAAATTGGATGAGAAGTAATACAGAAATGTAACAAAGTAAAAAAACAACATTAATTTCAGGTTTTAATTAGAAATATGACAACATTGCATGTCCAGAATTTAACAAAAAACATGCAGAAGTTGCATAGCCTATACTTTGCGGTCTTCACATGCCTAATTTTCTGACATGGTTTTAATATTAGACATCAACAAAAAGATTAGTGCATAATAATGGTGCGTTAAAAAACAACAATCTATTGTTTTTATGCATCAGTGTAGAATTGTTCACATTTGCACTGCAAAGCATGACAAAAACAACTGCACGGCTCCACTAAACATTGTATTGAAGTTCAATTTTATGGTCTAGGGCTTATTTTTAAAACATTTGATGAAATATAATTGAATCTAGTCTCCACTCATTTAGGAGGAACTCAGACACTTTGAAACAAAGGTGGAGAAGCACCAGCACTACCAGGAGCAGCTGGAACTGTCTCATCAGAAACTGAAGCATGTGGAGACTCTGGGAGATGAAGATCACATTATGAGAAACAAAGAGAAATACAACACTCTGGCAGAGAAAGCACGAGAGATGGGATACAAGGTACAGCAGCAAAATTGAGTTTTACAATAACATTTCTGTTTTATTATTATTGATGCTGAGACACTGCAGGACAATAAAACCATCCACCTGTGTATTCTGAGATTTTTTTACAAAAGATTTTTCATTGTAATGTAAAGAAAACATCTCAAATGAAATTTCAGGTGTTACTGTCGCACTTTAAAAATATGAATTGGAATCTACAGACGTGAATAGATTTTCTCAAAATGAGTTTTTTTTTCTCCTGCGTTGAGACATAAATCTTCATTTCAGCATTTCAGACTTTAAAGTCAGTATTCTGTAGGCTTTTACAGAGTGATAATTTCTGACATAATTTGATTATTTGACTGATTATACAATCAAATGTTGTGAGAATTATTGGTAAAACTTTAATTGAGGGGGGTGTTCATAGGACTGTCATGAAACCTTTATAATCATGACATGAGACATCACGAATAAGAAGGAGATTTTATGCATTCTCATGCTTATTAAATGTCCTTAAGTGTCATTCACTCTGTTATGTAATTTTAAATGCAAACGTCATTGTTTGAGATGTCTTTATGACAGCTTGACATTACCAAGACAACATACCCTTTGTCATGAGGCCATTATAATTGTGTCATGATTCAATTTGTATCACTGTAATTGAGGTCAAGAAAAATAATAATGTTCATGAAAATTCATGAAACAATTATAAAGGCCTCATGACATGTCATGTTTATGACAAGTTATTAATTCATTCATTTTCTTTTCGGCTTAGTCCCTTTATTAATCTGGGGTCGCCACAGCGGAATGAACCGCCAACTTATCCAGCATATGTTATACACAGCGGATGCCCTTCCATCACTGGAAAACATCCATACATCCATACACACATCCATACACAGAACATGCAAACTCCACACAGAAATGCCAACTGACCCAGCTGAGGCTCGAACCAGCGGCTTTCTTGTTCTGAGGCAATCATGCTACCCACTGTGCCACCGTGACACCCCATGACAGGTTATGCTGTCTTGGTAATATCAAGTTGTCACGACAAAGACAGGTCAAACAATGTCACATTTGCATTTAAAATGGAATAACTGAGCTAATGACACTTAATGAGAGTTGTCATAAGCATGCATAATATCTCATAAAAATAACATGTCATCACTGTCATGTCATGATTATACAGGTTTCATGATAGTCTTAGGAACATCCAATTCATGCAAAGTGATTGCAGAATTTTTTGGAATTATGCGGAATTATGCAGAAATTGCAGATTTTTTTGAATTATGGAGTGATAAATGATCCCCAAAATCCTCTCTAAAAACCAAACCAAAATGAAAATGAAATCTTGAATCTGACTTCATCCAGTGGTCAGATTTGTCATATGAAGGGCCAAAAACCAAATATCTTTGATAGCCGCAGGCCAAAGATAAATATACTAAACTATTTTATATTAAAGTTGCAGTGGGTAATTTCCTAATTTATTTCATAATATTGAAAAAAAAAAACACTTTAAATCGTATTAACTAATGCAGTATAACTGTTTTAATTATAACTTATTGCGATTAAAAACAATCACATTTATAACACATTCAATGCTGAATACACTAGTCGAGCAGAATCTGCCTTTGCCTTGATTTACTCACCAAAGTCCTCTGTCCGTTGGGTGACAGTGTGTACATTTAAAACTAAATCTGATTAATTGACATCATTTTAATGGAAACGTTTCATTTCAGTTCGCTTTTTTTGAAGCTTAACAATAAAACAAACAAATAAAAGGTTACATAAAATTTCAATCTCTATACCATCCCCATCATTCTATCAGATGGGATGGCGGGCCAAATCAAAGGTTACCATGGGCCAACTTTGGCCAGCGGGCCCTAGTTTGAGCAACTTTATCCAAATAAAAAAAGAGATAGCTCACCCAAAAATTTAATTTCTGTCATCATTTACTCACAATTTTTACAAACCTGTTTAAAAAAAATAAACAAAAAAACAACAACAGCCATTGACGTCCATAGTATTTTTGTTCCTGCTTTGAAGGGCTGCTTTTCCCCCCCAAACTTTTTGAGAATATGTTTTGTGTTGAACAGAAGAAATTAATAAAAGTTAAGAACCACTTTAGTGTGAGCAAATAATGAGGAAATGTTCATTTTGGGGTGAACTATCCCTTTAATGAAATAATAGCTAAAGACCTTGTAATACAAAAAAGAGCAATTCCTAAAGCTTAATCAACTTTTTTTTAAAATACTGTATTTTTAAATAGTGTCTTGACTTATCAAAATAATTCTCATGCAGTATGTTATAAAATCTATACTAATGCTGTTACGCTTGTTTGTCGTTTAGATGAAGAAGCACTTGCAGGATTTAACGAACAAGATTTCCAAAAATGGATTACAACACAATGAACTGTGAACACTCAGCATGGCAGCACTACAGTTAGTTTTGATCACATATGCAGTGTTATCCCACACTGATTGGCTGGGGTTATGAAGGTAAGGTGCACAGAATTTCTATTGGGAAGTCAGACCAATTATTAAATAATGAGATTTTTTGTTTTTTAACGGTACAGAGTAGTGAACAGTTCTGTGCATTCTGTTCATTATCCATGTTCTATTCATTGTGGCCACATTCTTTTTGTATTTCATAATACTTGCTGAAAAAATAAACTGAAACACGTGTAGCTTCCCACAAACATGTGGGTGCAAAAGAACTTCACAACAAAACCACACAAAAAGGCTAACAAAGTTTTCAATGTAAACTTGTAAAGCTTCCATTGAGTAATCTCCTAAAGCTGAGCATTTTAACATTTAAACGCCACATTTTAAGAAAAGCTAAATTGAACTGCCATGAAAAACGGTGCCATCCCAATGCAGGTTTGATGTAATATCCAGATAACCTCTGTTATGAGTTAAACCTGGCAGATTGAGGACAATAGATGTGCTTTAATGGAAAAGGCTGCGGTGAAAAGGACAACGAGAAGCTAAGATGAGGCACAAAAGTAAAGCAGGTCTTGAATCAGCTGTTATATTTACTGATTCACCAAACAGCATTGAGTGCAGATATTATCTACATGATTGACAGTTTTGTCCCGAGTTTGACTTGAATCATCCTGACTGTTAGATATTTTGAGATGTCACGAATTATAATGAAAACTATAGGCTAATCCTATTCTATGATTACTGAATCGACATAATTTTTTAATAATAAAAAAGAAATCTTGTTCATAACAAATCCTATAATCTCCAGTATTGTACTTCATGATCAGAAATGTGTTGTCTGTTAATAATAGGATCTCTTATGTAAAAGTCTGCGTTCTGCTCATCATGTCACATCTCATAATAAACAAACAACAATTTTTGCACTGGTTGTAATATTGTTTTGAGCATTTAAAGGATGAACCATGTTAGTCACTGTTGTATCATTTTAATCAATACTGCAATAACCAATATAGAAATGTCAGAATAATATCTGGAAAATATACAGTGCGTTTCTAAAGTGTAAATGTACAGAGCATATTGGTCACCAAAGGAAGTATTATATATTTACAGTTGTTGCATTTGAGGTCTGTTTTCAGATTTTCTAACTCCATGCAAATCAGAACAATACTCCTGTTCAAAGCTCCACATTAAAAACAATGCAGAAACATTCAAGCAAAGGCTAAATTCAAACGGAGGAAAAAAACACAACCGAGATAGAAGGTGAAATGGCCCTCTTAATGAATATGTACGACGCAAGTTTTGTTAACACTTGACACTCTAAAGCAGTGGTTCCCAACCCTGTTCCTGGAGGCACACCAACAGTACATATTTTGCATGTCTCCATTACCTGACCCATTAACATCAGGTTTTGGAGTTATAGTATGTTCTGATAAGTTTATTCAGGTGTGTTTGATTCGAGAGAGGTTGAAAATGTGTACTGCTGGTGTTCCTTCAGGAACAGGGTTGGGAAACATCGCTCTAAAAGCAGACATATATTTGACATGTCCGCAAGTTTGCTTGGGTGCACGTGGCGAATGTCAGATCATCGCGGTGTTTATGGAAGTTTGCTTTGGGTGCGCATGACATCAGTTCAGCTGCTGGCGTCCACGGCATTTTTTTTTGGCAACTTCGTGATTGGCTCTGCTTCCGCCAAAGATGCACTACTTGAAACTAAGAATGTGCACGTGACTTCAGAAATCCAAAACAACTGCGTGATGTCAGTCCTTTAGGTTTTTGAAGCAAATGCAATGCATATATTTAGTGCACTGTTTGTAAGTTGTTTTTTAAATGTATTGTATATAATGTTTTGCATTATGCATGTTAGCTTGGATATTTAAAATATAGCCTATTTGACTTAACTGTAGTAAAAGCAAACATTTTTATGAGTGTTTTTAATCAAAATTTATAGCAACTCCATTCTCTGACTACTTCATCACTGTTTTATTATGACAGTTAATCTGCGTTGCCCCCTATTGTTGCAAATAATAGTACATCATCAAACGCGTCAAGCATGAAAGCCTCCACAACTTGTGGTGATGCGCTTACATTCAGCGGAGTGAAGCCAGGCGAAAGTATAAATCAGACTAAACACTTTCTTCTATTTTCACACTAAATTTAAAAATGCTGCATTAGATTAACTGGAAGATGTCAACGTTATTTGCTGGTCTAATTACGTGTAATGTCTACTGTCAGTCATGTCTTCTAATTGAATAATTTTATATAAATAAAAAAATTCTCTTTCACTTTGTATTTTGGTTGTGTTTGATGGATACTTTATAAAGAAAATAATGTTTAGAACCACTGACAGTGGAGTGTAAAAGTCTTGAGAGACCACTAATAAAAGCGATTATATTTTGCATTTGTCTAACATATTTCAGAATCTCAATTAGTAAAAATTTCTTATTGTACAATAACAGAATTTAATCAGAATTTAAAAATGTGTTTAAAAGCTGATGATCGGTTTTGTGAAGGTTTGAGAGAAAAGGGAACTTAAATCTGCAAACAATTTTGACAGAATAATAAAAAAAAGACATCCAGAATATTTTTATATTTAAAAAATTTAAAGTGCTGCCACATTTCCAGGTACATGGCTGCAGGTTAAATATTCCATACTAAATCTATACTCTTATCTTTTTAAAGTTTATTCATTATTAAAATCCAAAAGTAAATGTCAGAGACCAATTGAAAAGATTAAAAAAAAAATGTTCTTTTCATAATTTTCTTCAGTAAAAAATAGACAATTTCTGGGCCTAAATGGAAAGAAAAATCCTCATATTAAAAGACTTTGTGTGTGTTTATGTGAGTGTTCCTCTCCTCTTGTGCTCTAGTTCCAGCAGTCTGTCCTCTCTGCCCTGTGCATGCTGGGCACCAACCCTCTGTGCCGTCTCTGTCGCAGTGATGTCAATGTGGGCATATTTAGTGCTGGAGCCAGCCGCTGGTCACAAACACACAAACACAAAAACATGGATTTATTACCACAGTGTGCAAGCTTTAGTTTGCATTCTACCACATTAAGCTCACAGGAGTGTCATTTGTTTTCTCGCTCAGAGCAGACTGAACAATAGGTAGTTGTTGTTGGGGTTTTTTATTTTTATGGAAGTGAATAGATTAACAAGGATGGATCCTAAAGTGACATGCTGTTGTTTTGAACCAAGATATCAAGCAGCTGTTTTTAACATTAATTAAAAAGAAATAGGAAAAATAAATAAATATGTATAAAATAAATAAAAAATATCTAAATATGTAATAAATAAATTGTGACTTCAACACAAGGTTATGATGGTACACTGCGTCCGGAAAGTATTCATAGAGCTTCACTTTTTTCACATTTTTTTTTTGTTACGGTCTTATTCCAAAATGGATTAAATTAATTTATTTCCTTAAATTAATTTATTTCCTCCTAATTCTACACACAATACCCCATAATGACGATGTGAAAACTTTTTTTTTTCACTGATCATTCTTGAGAATCTACCTGTGGTAAATTCAGTTGATTGGACATGATTAGAACAGGCATACACCTGTCTATATAAGGTCTCAGGGTTGACAGTGCATGTCAAAGCACAAACCAAGCATGAAGACAAAGGAATTGTCTGTAGACCTCCGAGAGAGGATTGTCTCGAGGCACAAGGCTGGGGAAGGTTATAGAAAAATTTCTGCTGCTCTGAAAATTCCAATGAGCACAGTGGTCTCTGTCATCCGTAAGTGGAAGATGTTTGGATCCACCAGGACTCTTTCTAGAGCAGGCCGGTCATAAAAGCTGAGTGATCGGGGGAGAAGGGCCTTAGTCAGGGAGGTGATCAATAACCCGATGGTCACTCTGTCTGAGCTCCAGCGTTCTTCTGTGGAGAGAGGAGAACCTTACAGAAGGACAACCATCTGTGCAGCAATCCACCAATCAGGCCTGTATGGTAGATTGGCCAGACAGAAGCCACTCCTTAGTAAAGAGCACATAGCAGCATGCCTGGAATTTGACAAAAGGCATCTGAAGGACTCTCAGACCATAAAAAACAAAATTCTCTGGTCTCTTTGGAGTGAATGCCAGGCGTTACGTTTGGAGAAAACCAGGCACCGCTCATCACCAGGCTAATACCATCCAATACCACCACAGTGAAGCATGGTGGTGGCAGCATCATGCTGTGGGGATGTTTTTCAGCAGCAGGAACTGGAATACAAGTCAGGATAGAGGAAAAGATGAATGCAGCAATGTACAGAGACACCCTAAATGAAAACCTGCTTCAGAGTGCTCTTGACCTCAGACTGGGGTGACGGTTCATCTTCCAACAGGACAATGACCCAAAGAACACTATCACACCATCAATGGAGTGGCTTCACAACAACTCGGTGAATGTCTTTAAGTGGTCCAGCCAGAGCCCAGACCTAAATCCTATTGAACATCTCCGGAGAGATCTGAAAATGGCTGTACACTGTTGCTTCCCATCCAACCTGATAGAGCTTGAGAGGTACTGCAAAGAGGAATGGGCAAAAATTCCCAAAGACAGGTGTACCAAGCTTGTGGCATCATATTCAAAAAGGCTGTGAATACTTATGTACATGTGATTTTTCAGGTTTTTTATTTTTAATAAATCTGCAACAATTTCAAAAAAATCTTTCTTCACATTGTCATTATGGGGTGTTGTGTGTAGAATTTTGAGGAAATAAATGAATTTAATCAATTTTGGAATAAGGCTGTAGCATAAAAAAATGTGGAAAAAGTGAAGCGCTTTGAATACTTTCTGGATGCACTGTATATTAAAACTAAAACCATTACTAAAATAACGATTGATATTTGAGGGAAACTTTAACAAAAAAAGGTAACAGGACATGTATTTAATGTTAGTGTATTTACTAACATGAACTAATGAACGATGCTTGCACAGCATTGATCAATCACGGTTTACTAATGCTTTGTTTTGGGTTTTTTTTTAATCCAACACTTTGCATGTTAATATTAACATGAACAAACAATGAACAACATTTTAAAGTATTTATTTATGTTAGTAAATACATTACAATAAGGAACACATAGTTAATGTTAATGTTAGCAAAAATGTATATATTTATTTTGAATGACCTGTATAATTTTTTATAAATTTTACTTTTATTATATACTAAATTACTATAAAATAGAACATAATAAACTTAAAGGTCACGGAAGTACTCTGAAATGTGTATTTTTGTTTCTCAACTGGAAAATAAAGAGAGGGTGGGACATAAAGTAGTAAAAAAAAACAGCCAATAGCCTTTAGTTTAAAGAGATAGAACATATACTAGAGAGCATTTGATTGGTCACGATTCGTTGAGAAATTGAGGTATGAGGTGACGTGAAAAAAAAAATTGCTGATTGAAATAGGGAGGAGTGGCAAACTGCAAGCTTTGGATGTTTATATCAGTTTTATATTTTCTATAGTTTAAAGCTAATAGATATCCTTAAAACTAGCATCTAAAATGTTTTATTTTCATTTCACGGGACCTTTAAAAAGAAACACTTTTACATAACATTTCTGTACCATCATGTGACACTGAAGACTAGACTAATGGATGCTAAGCAAATTTGAATGGCAGTGTATATTTAAAGGTAATTTTTCAACAATGAGCAACCGTTTCATGACAATGCTATGAGAGTAATACTGTGTACCTCGGACAGTGTGGCTTGATTCGGGACGGTCCTGCAGATCTAGCTCCATATAGTGCAGCTGTCGTTTGGATGTAGGACTGATGGGGATGTTGACATAATTCACAGAATCACCTTGAGCTCTGTCAGTGACTGTCAGTCCGGTGTCTCCTGTAAGACCACAGCAGAAACCCGATTCACACACAGATACTAATAAAAACGCTGTGATCAGATGGAGAGATATATAAGAAGGGCATGTGAATTACCATACTCTCCGGCTCTGAACTGTGTCCACCTGGACAAATCACTCATCAATGCCATCTGTTCATAATTGCTTTTTGGATCTGCTGAGTAGGACGAGAGAAATGAAAATATAATTGCAACCAAGTCTTCAATCACAACACACTTGCTCGCCTCGGCCTTGATTTCTGCTGCAAATCATTCAATTGTTAATGTAATCGGCTTTTTTTTTTTATTATTGAGCACAATACACACAATATAAAACACACACACACACACACACACACACACACACACACACACACACACACACACATGCATACATACAGTGCTCAGCATGAGTACACGCCATTTTGAAAATGAATAGTTTTATCCATTTCTCAGTGAATATGGGTAATATATATTGGTGCATTTGAACAAAACAAATTTATTAAACAGATGTATTTATTAAAATAATATTTTAGTCACAGAACATCTTTAGAAATATAAAGATAATACATTTAAATTCATTGCAAAAACAGTTACATGTACTGTGAT
>CAIGQW010054073.1:4785449-4815724 GCA_903798125.1 Danio choprae | reverse complement strand
GAGCACCTGGAGGAAACCCACGCCAACACGGGGAGAACATGCAAACTACACAGAGAAATGCCAACTGACCCAGCCGGGGCTCGAACCAGCGACCTTCTTGCTGTGAGGCGACATCGCTACCCACTGCAATTTAAAAAGTCTTAAAAAATGATTTAATAATATTTAATAAAATAATAAATAATGATTACAAAGCATATTTGTTTGGTTTTTAGCCAAGTTCATTCAGAATTTTTGGTTTCAGCCCAGATTTTTCATTTTGGCGCATCCCTATAAATAAATGTATCAATAAATCAACAAGAAAATGAATTCGAAATGACCTTTTGTCCACCACAGTCAGGACAGATGATGGGTTGTAAGCGTGTTGTTGTGGGACCTTCAGGTGGCGCTGCTTCTACTCCATAACAGTTCAATCTCCTCGGGACAGTCTGTCTTATGATGGCATCTGCAGGCACACCCTCCGATCCACATTCAGACGCTCGGTCGTGGACTACGCCAGTCGAAAACGGTTCCTGTTTGTGTTGTAGGAACCTGCGAGGGATGTCATAGTGCTGCAGAGGGGAACTTGTGTACGTGTTGGCCTGTGTTTGATCAGCCTCTCGGAGAGAACACACACATGGGTTGTCCTCAGGAATCAGGGGAACTGTCCTTACTGGAGTGTTTAGAATGGAGACTAAACTGGGATTTTGAGGAAGGCTTGTTAAGGATCCAAACTCATCAGTCTCTCCATGGCCAATATCCATGCTCCCAGTGTAGGAGGAGAAGCTTCCCGAATATGAGGAATGGCTTCCGGTGGCGATGCCGCTGTCTGTGGAGCTCTGCCGTCCTGCCTCCTGAAGGCCTCTGGGGTGAGGTGGTTTGGATGGGGGCCGAAACCCACCCATCATTACTCCATATATGCGCTCGTCACTGGACGTACTGACTGAACAGGCTATACTCTTACATCCTGTAGCCAATAAAAGAGATGATGATGGTGGCGGTGGTGGTGGTTCGACAGGGGTGGGGTGTCTGACTGGCTCCGGCCAGATCGCCAGGCGGCTGCCCAGGCTGTTATCAGAATGGCTGGCCTCAGAGGACGAGCTGGAGATACTTCGATCATCTCCTGCCAAAGAGGCGCCATAACTGAAGGTAGAGGCTGAGGAGTTATGACAGAGAGAGACAGAGAGAGGTTAACAAATCACTGCTTGGAGTCTTCTGTCAGTACTGTCTGTGCATTTCTAAAATATACAACTGATAATGAATCGAGTTATAGTGATGTTCAGTCAGTTATTGGTGGAGAAGAGTTTTAGAAGAATCTTTATATGGCTCTGTTAAAGACATATGATGAGAGGAACATACTGAACTTAATTATTACAATTTTTATCTATTTAATTTCAAGTATCATTTAAATGTAACATGTTCAAATATTTTAGGACCTGAGAACCAACACTGCCGGTTCCATGTCTTTTGTATCATTTTGTGGACTTTCTTATGAATGAAGTGTTGGTTTTAAGAAACTTTTATGATTATATAGTCTTTACTTCTGAATTGAGCTTTTTAAACATTCCACTTTGATTTTCTAATCACTGTATATCAAGCGACTGCACTTGTATAAGTGTTAGCAGATCTTCAAGGTTTCTGTATGTACTTTTAAAATGTTTGTCAAAAGAATATAGTTTTTAAAAGTCCATCAGTAATGATCAAATGTTTGATCATTTTAGTATTATGATTCGTTCATAATTATATTACACTTTCATAATAAATATTTTGCACACACTGACGTCAATATACATGCATTAGAAAAACAATAGTTTTAAAATTGTTCAAAAACACATTTTTGAAACAGTAAGATAAAGTTCTATAAATGACATCTGAGCCTCAATTATGAAATGTGACCCTAGAGATATGCATACAGAAATCCATATCAATGTTTGACATGTTTTAAACAGCTTTGCGCTACATCAGGCTATAAGCAGACATGCATGCATCTTTTGCCATGCACAAAAGATTTATACATCGCATGATGATCTTTTAAATGCCTACAACACAGCTTAGAGTTTAAACTGATATATTGTCTATGGTTAGTCATGTAATTTAATTAAACAAAAACAGGTTAATGAGCTTCCAGTAGTTTTTCTGTTATTTTAGGCATTTATTTTTTAGATGATTGTATAAATGAGGCTCCAAGTTTGTAATGTATAATTATACAGTGATACATGTATGTAATAAACACATTGTCTTTGCAGTTTGAGCACTTTGAGTATTTTTCTGCCCTCTGAACAAGCACTGTAAAGAATCTGAAAATCTGATGATACTGTCCAGGTTTCATGCTTTTCACTGTGCTCTCTTTCTTCCTGTCCATATTTAACTTGCCTGTACATATTCCCAATATAAATTCAGTTTTATTTATTATTGCTGACAAAAAATAAATAAATCAATTCCTTCAGAATACATTTCTGGGATTTGACTGTACATTGGCCTCACAGTGGCGCAGTGGGTAGCACGTTCGCCTCACAGCAAGAAGGTGGCTGGTTCGAGCCTCGGCTGGGTCAGTTGGCGTTTCTGTGTGGAGTTTGCATGTTCTCCCTGTGTTGGCGTGGGTTTCCTCCGGGTGCTCCGGTTTCCCCCACAAGTCCAAAGACATGCGGTACAGGTGAATTGGGTAGACTAAATTGTCCGTAGTGTATGAGTGTGAATGGGTGTGTATGGATGTTTCCCAGAGATGGGTTGCAGCTGGAAGGGCATCCGCTGCGTAAAACATGCTGATCAACATGCTGGATAAGTTGGCGGTTCATTCCGCTGTGGCGACCCCAGATTAATAAAGGGACTAAGCCGAAATGAAAATGAATGAATGAATGACTGTACATTATTATGCCTTACAAAACCCTGGACTCTTGACATGCATAACATTAATTTCAATAACAAAAAATGACATCAATTTCCATCTAGAATTTAATAATTTTATATAATGGCTTTTGTGATCCTTTTATTGCACTTTGTATTGTCCTTTGGGGTCTTGACAAAGACTAAGAACCATTTTTGAATGCAAATGAACTACGTAAAGATTCTTCAAAACATTTGGGTTAAAAAAAAATGACATTAAGAAGAGTGAATTATAACAGAATTTGCATTAACTGCATTTTCACAATTTGAAATAAGTACATTCCTTTAGGTGTATATTTGGTTAGTAAATGCTGAATTACCTGCACTGCTGTTGTGACTACAAATGGACAGCATGCTGAGTCTTTTCTCCAGCTCACTGGCCTCCTGGCTAATCCGGTCTTCTATAGACGACGGGTTAGCATTGGGGTCTATGGAAACAGAATTTCATTACATTTGAATTAAACCAATACAATGAATGTTCATCATTCATACTGTACACACGTGCACCGACATATATCCTTACAGTCACACGCAAAGCACCAGACAGCACTGATTCATCTCCGAGCATTAAGTCGTGTACGATCCATCACTGCTGTATCACTGTCTCTGCTGGTAGAATTACCGGTGCCACTAGCCACATTTATCAATTTCCACTGGAACATCACAGACACGGCCTCACAGCAATAATCTCTCGCATAATGTGGATCCAGACTCACACAAGAGACACTTTGAGACCTTTTTTGCCAGTGGGTTTGGTAATCATTCTCTCACACAATAGAATAAATCAGGACACCAAACACAAAACGCTCAAATTAGACAATAAGTCAGTCAGGGGAGAACAAGTAAATTAAAGGCTCTCCAAAACTGGAACAGAATATACAGTAGAAAAGTTGTTATGGAGGCATTCCGACTTTGCACGGTTTAGCTGTACTGTAGATATTTTTGGCATCCAATTAGCATGGGAAGTCAATTTTATGCTGGTCTAAAGTAGCGCAAAAAGCTTTCAAGCAATGCCAGAAGCAACAAATAGACTGAAAAATCAATACCACACAAGCAAAAACAAACTGCTAGCTGATTTTTATGATGCAATCCTATAAATAAATAAAGTGTGTAGCTTTTGGGTTAAAATACATTATATGTATGTGTGAATCATTAAACGTTCAGTAATATACAGTAAGCTGCTATTTTTCTGCTTGAACAGATAAAACGCAGTGCTGTATACAAATAAAAAGTTTATTATTTAAAGGGTTTCATCCTCATACTTTTTTCAGCTTTTTCAGCTAAAACCAAAGTGACTGATTGACAGAAAATGATTTTGCAATCAATACCCGGCACATCTTATTTATCACTGGCATTATGAACTCATGCTCAACCTTTATTGAATGTCAAAGGTTAAAATACATCAAGTGCACGTAATTAATGACATTTAATGACAGCTAGAACAACTGTCCTGACATCTCAGTATGATGAATGACAGACAAGAACTTAATGTAATGTACCGTTGCATAAATCAGTGAATTCAGTGAATGTGTTGTCATAAATACTGAAGCAAACAAATTTTGATTTATGCATTTATACTTTCAGAAGGCAATCACAGACAATGGTGGAATTTGAGGGCCAAGCATTACTGGGAAACATTTTTTTGACATGATTGCAGGCAATTTTCATTATCAAAAATGCTCAAAATGATTATGTTTGTTGTTGGTCCACAGAGAAATATCTTTACTAAAATATCTTTGAAGGCACAGAAACATGATTCTGCCTTGGACTATTTTCCTTGTCATTTCTGAGTTGCAATAACAGACTTTAAATAGGTCTGAGTTTAAGTCTGAATAAGTCTGCAGTTCTGAGTTGATGTCAAATATTTTTTTTATCTGAAATTCTGTATTTACATTGTACAGTCTCAGAATTATGACTATTTCTTGCAAATTGTCCGTTTATAGCAGTTCCACAATTCTGGCTTTATTCTACACAATATACTGACTTTATATCTAACAATTATGGATGCACCAAATATTTGCCCGTGAAATAGATTTAGCTTAACGTACAGTAAATGATCTAGAGGAAATCTCTATTCTATGGTTTATAGTGCATATTGATGACTTTCAGGAATGATGATACATTAAATATTTTATGGATATTGTAAAGGCCAATTCAACAAAAACAACTGACACCTCTTAAATATGCCAAATGTTTCTCTGTGATTTTATGTTACTGTCAATAAAAGTGTTTATTGTATTGGCTTATGTTTTTAAAAAAACAGTCAAATGTAATTGAGTTAAATGTAAAAGTCTTACAACTGTCTTTATATTATTTAATAAAATAATTATTACTAAACATTTTTGGTTTTGGTTTTTAAGTCCATCCAAAATTTCCAGTTTTGGACCAGAATTTTCCTTTCTGTGAATCCCTACTCACAATTTTGTAATATAATATATAATATAATATAATATAATATATACTACTATAAAACTAACCATTTTGTGGAAAATAATCTAAATTGAGATAAAAGAACACAGACAGACAGACAGGCAGGCAGGCAGGCAGGCAGGCAGACAGACAGTCAGACAGGCAGGCAGGCAGGCAGGCAGGCAGACAGGCAGGCAGACAGACAGACAGACAGACAGACAGACAGACAGACAGATAGATAGATAGAAATTTGTTTCAAAATAAAACAAATAAGACTTTCTCCAGAAGAAAAATATTCTGAAATACTTGAAAATCCACTTAGAAATATTTGAAAAAGAATAAATATTGCACAGGAGGGCTAATAATTTTGCCCTCAACTGTACATGCACACATACAAATATAAATTTTTTAAATCATAATTCAAGCCTTTGTACAATTACAATTAAAGGAAAATAAATAGCACCCATCAGAAATACATCCTCAGAGCATAAATCACCTCTGTAAATGGGTCTATGTAAATAGGTAGTAATTTAGCATACACCTTTTTTTCCTGGGCAACACTAGATTTATTAGAAGGAATGGCCACCAAGCAGTCTCTGCATAATATTGCTATTTCGTAGATCAATCATGGGGTTCGAAGTAACCTACAAGCTCTCTGACTATGATTCCCAGAAAACCTTCAGGCCACACATCCTACTTTTATGTTACTGACCGCGTGTCAGCTCTCTGCAGGTTTCTATTCTCACTGCTTTTGCCACTGTGCAACCTTTCAACCAGACCTGATCGCTTTATCTCAATATCACTGGCTCAGCAGCTCAATGAAACCATTCTCTGTGTGTCATTGTGGCAGTTTGATCTATAAAATGATATCTCATACTCATTATGGTTTAATATACTATGCTTACATGCTAAAACTATCTTGGATCGATCAAGAAACTAAATGTGAATCTTGCATTGATTTTTAGCACAATAATTCAGTATTCGGGAAGTCGTGTTAGGTTACATTAAAATGATAAGTGCCACATGGATATTATTATGCTCTGTCGAGATGGAGCCACTGAATGCATGAATTTAAAAAGTGATTGCCATTACAAAGTAAGACTCATTATAGTTAATTAACCTTAATGAATATGACCGACTACAGCCCCCTGTAGATGTAAAATCTGCTAGTAATAAAAAAGAACTCAATTTTAACCACTCATAATGGTGACACAAAGCATTGTACTATTATTATATTATTATTCCACTAGTTTGACTTATAAATACAGCTTCAGAATGATTGTTAATGCTATGTCCTGTTAATAACCCCAAAATAAATACAATATTCAATTGCCAATTTCAGATTTATTTAAATACCTTTTTAAATAATAATAATAATAATAATAATAATAATAATAATAATAATAATAACAATAAGAATAACAATAAGAATAATAATACATTTATTGTCTTTAGGAACTTTAACGCATTTTTTGCATGTAAAAATTCTTAATCAGTACAGTTCTGTTACCTGAAGCACAAACTTAATAAAGTTTCAATGTTATCATATTTTAATTTAAATTGCAGAACATTGCTAAACATTGTTGAATCAACTGAACTTTTCTAGTCATCTCAACTTTCATCTGACAAAAATATTTAAGCTTTGTAAAGAAGCAAAATAATAAATTATATATATTTTTAAAAACAGATTGGATGCACTCTTATAATGCAGTTATCCGGGGATTTTGGCAATATTCTGAATAAACTTTACCCAATATAAATATAATACTTTAATCAAACCAATAAGCAGGCAAAGAAATACATTAAATGCATTCCAAAAGCTCTGATCAAAATGCAGATGTGCTTGAATGTTCACAGAACCTCATTAACAAAATCTGAGACAATTCTGAGACACAAACTTTTCTCTTCACTCTGAATCACTAATCAGTCAATACGACTCTGTGTGCAGTCTTGATTTTCATCTAAAAAAACAATACAGTTCGATTACTGAGCATCGCTGTTCACTAAACATCACTGCTTAAAATAAAGGTCCAAAGAAATGTGTTTTGCATTTAATGGGGGTAGAATATAACAGTGGTAAGTAATCACCAGTTATGTATAACAATGCCTTTCAGAAATAGTCATAATGTTAGTTGTCTTAACTGTGATTATTGGAAATATTCATATTGTTGAACATGCAATAACAGCCAATGGTGTGTCCATATCCAATGAGAAGATGCTTTGCTTAATTATTAATGAAGTATTGATTTGGTATGACAGACACTTCTAGCAGTGAGGACGAAGACATCAGACGCATTCAGAAGTCTGTTTTTTTGTTTTTGCTTTGCTTAGTTTCTGCATGTTTTGTGGCTTTTAACTGAATATAAGCAACTCATCTCAGATCTCCCTTTACCATACTTGGTAAAGCTGAATTTTTCAAAACTGTGATGAAAACTACTGCAAAAAAAGTTTCGTGGCCCTTTAAAAACAATCAATTGTCAAATTGAGGAGACGCTTATCTCTCGAGGTAATTATCTTATGAGATACTTAATAACATGCTTTTCATGCCTAGCCTAATTTCTGTTGTGATATGTAAAACTACTCTGAGTTCTAAGAGAAACATTAAATAATGCAAAAAGATAGAATTCTGAAACATTATAAGTCAGCTAATAATTTATTTATCTTGTTTAGTTTAATTGAACATTTTTGCGAAGTGTATGCCTACTGTCATAAATCAGATTAATGCAAAAAAGTGGGTTTTGATTAGAGCAAAGGAACCCAATAAACAAACTTAAAGGAAAAATGAAAAAATACTATTATCATTATTGTTATCATCTATGATTGAGATGTGGTGCCAAGTTTCTCTCTTTCTCTATCTCTTTATTTTTCCCTGAACTCTCATGTTCTGCTCAGAAATGAAATATTTGCAGTCCCAAAGACTCCAATTATGTACGCATACATATAATTGGAGTCTCTAGGGGCTCCAAACATAAAACCTGTACATTAAATCAGAGCAGGACATGAGGATTCTGGGAGAAATAAAGAGTGAGGGGAAACCTGACACCGCATATCAATCATATACGGCGCTCAGACGCAGAGATGCACAAACAGCTGACAGCTCACACACATCAAGCTAATGAGGCTAGCATTAGCAACTCCGACATCTCGGAATTGAGCTCTTACATCACACACCTCCACAAATATGAACTCACCTGGCAGGACTGGCCTCAGTCCAAACGGCCCTCTGCTTGGCGAAATGCCACGAACGATGCAATCGACCAAAAAACTGATCTGTTCTCCATCCGCACACGCAAGAAAGAAAACACCGGCCCCTGCAGAGACAGACAGGAGAGAAATAGCTTATTAACAACTCGCGGCCGTTTTATTCAAGCAACCTAATGCACCATTTGGAATTCAGATTGATATTAATAGTCTATAGCACTGAATAGAAGATTGATTTCAGTAACGACCACAATAGCGGTCACAGGATTAGTACAAATGAGAGAACGTCAAGTCATTTCTCTGAACAGACAGGAACATTCACATTTCAATGATTCAGAATGAATGAATTACTACATCAAGACAACGGAGCCAAGAAAAACTCAAAGTACAAATAACACAGTGCAGGATTAGTTCATGCAAAATAAAAAATTATTTTTAATTACTCACTCTCATGTCGTTCTAATACCCTGAGATCTTTGTTCACCTATAGAACACAGATTAAGACACTTTAGATAAAATCAGACAGCTCCCTCATCCTCCATATACAGCAATGGTGAAGACTCTCAAAGTCCAGAAAAGGAACCAAAAACATTGTCAAAACATCCCATGTGACTTAAGGGGTTCAACTGTAATCATACAAAGCTCCAAGAACACTTATGTGCACGAAAAATAGTCAAATGTCTTCTATGTCAAGTCAGGGTGTGCGTTTACTGAGGCCAATAAAACGTTTGTGTGTTCTGCTGCTGACTCTAATGGCAATAGTATGTATACATAGTTACAAAGTTATATATATATTTTTTTAAAATTGTGCACACAAAAGGTGTTCTTGGAGCTTTGAATGATTACAATTGAGCCACTGAAGTCACATTGCAATGTTTTAACAATGTTTTTGGTTCTTCTTCTGAATTTTGAGCATCTCTGGACCATTGCTGTACATGGAGGATGAGGGAGCTCCCTGATTTCATCTAAAAGACCTTAATTTGTGTTCTGAAGATAAATTAAGGTCTCAGGGGATTTAAACAACATGAGGGTGAGTAATAACAGATTTGTTTAGTGATCTAATCCATTGAAGGCTGATGATTCTGTAATAAGATTTATTTTAAACATTTTATTTTATTTTTTTGCAGTTTTTACATGCCAAGGTCTTTGTGACTTGTCTTTAAAACAAACACAACAAAGAATTCTATAAAAACTTAATGTTTATTTTGCTCTTTTAATTAAGCATAATGTGTCATTTATAAAACTAAGGAGAGGACTGTGTGCCAAAAAAAGAAAACACTGCTTTTAGTGCCCACACCTCCTCTATAAAAATGTCAATAGCATCTACAAAGACTGCAACACCTTTCAAACTATAATAAGTGCTGGCAGATGAACGGCAACGCGTTACTGAAAAGAGTGCTCCAAGTACAACGGGAAAACTGGGGTAAACAAAGGCATTATTTACAGCAAGATGCATTATTGATTCATCCACAGACAGTCAGATTATGACTGTTTTTCTTTGTAGGGCGTAATGACGAAAGAGAATTAGGAGGTCTTTCATGTAGGTAAATATAGTCCTGTCAAATCCCACAGCGTCACTGTGTAGACGGTGAGCAGTAAAGGAGTGACAGTTCTTTACAAAAATAACCATAACACTCTTAGCTCTGGGTTTCATAATTCATAAACACACTGGTTGGCTATTTATACTCAAGACATGTGAGCGAGTCTGTGGTTATTTACCTTGCCCACATTTTAAGAGAATGAAACGGACCTGTTAAAGTAAAGGCCCGTTCAAGAATAACAATAACCATGTTTAAATATCATCCACAATAAAACACACAACAGACAATAGCATTCGGTTTATTATAAGCACGCCCTATGCTGCTTTAAATGCTCGAGCTTTTGGCTGTCAATGTTTTTAGCATTCATATGCTGTGAAAAAAATTCTAAAAATAATTTCAGCAATATTGTTCCTCTGTGCGTATGTTATTATTATAGTTGTGAACTCTGCTATGGTTATTTATTTAGAACAATATTTAGAACTATACATTGATCATGCTAGAATCATCCTTCATGTAAACTTTAAAGCGCAGCTTTTATTTACAAAAATTATTTATCCCATTTTCAGCATCATAATTGAATTCTCAGTAGTATCAGCAGTGATTCCTCCATATTTTTTTCTAGAATTTTGAATGTTATGCCAAATGAGCAAACAAAAACAAAACCTGCTTGTTAACACAAATATCATATCAGTCAGTCACGTGACAGCAACATAATACATAATCAACATAAGGTAACCAAGCATCAGAATTTTAAAAAGAGTGTTTCAGAAACTGGGGATCTACTGGAAATTTCACGCACAACGTGATTTAGTGTTTACAGAGAATGGTTTTAAAAAGAGGCAGTATCCAGTAGCAGCTGTTCTGCCTCCACAGTGACAAAATACAGGTAATAATAAGTTATTACCTTTAACTTTTTGGCCCATTTCCACTGAGCGGTACGGTACAGTTCGGTACGATTTTCTGTCCATTTCCACTGTCAAAAGTACCAAAAAGCAAACCGTAACGTACCACAACAGAACGGTATCAAAAGGGTGGAGTTAGACGTGCAGCTGAACGCTATTGGTCTACAGAGAAACAACACTAGCATGTGCAACAAGTCAGGAGAATGAAAACAAAGGAAGTGCCATTTTTAAATACACACCTGGGACATTACATCGTAATAATACAGATAAAAAACCATGGTTGACCCGAGCTCAAACAAACCTTGTCGTCTTCCTGTGACAAACAGCCACATGACAAGATGAACAGAATCTGCTGTGTGGCCTGATGTTGTTAGAGTGCCTTTTAAGAATATTCAAATTGTTATATTTGCAGTCCACAGCACCAAAAGCTGGAAGAGTTAATATGTGGTTTATTTTATTTCGTAGTTAATGCCTAATAATGGTATACTTAATAAAGTGGTAGGGCAGTCTGAGACACTAGTTTTTACTCGCATATTGCGATTCACTGATACACTTTACAGTTTGCAAAAGTGCAAAATTTTTAATCAGCTAAAGCTCAAACAGAGTCTTGTAATTACAATAGTGCTGTCAGTTTCAGCTTGTTTTAAATCTCATGGCATGTTTTTCCATTGTTGATGTCAGCCAAATTGTTCCACAAATGCCCTACCTGACAGCAGGGAAAACAGTGATCTACAATCTGTCCAAGTCTGTTGACAAACTAAGCAAGTGAACAAACTCACACCCGTTCAGTCTCTGAAATCAAATGAGACAGCTGACACGCTCACTAATTGCACTGCCAGTATGTGTTTTGTCAGTGCGTGTGGCCTGTGACATTGAATCGCGCTAGAAACAGCAACAAGGCCATATTTTCAATTTAATTCACTCTGGCCTGGAGCAGCCAACCGCTGAATTACACTAATGGCAGTGGGAGGGACACGACCTCTGGGTGGCAGAGACCCATCAGAGCTTGTGGTTGTCCAACTATAATGACACTAAAGCACTGAAAAACGTATATGTGCTTCAGACAAGATAATTATTTTACGCTATGCATTCATATGTGAACTTGGAGGTCAATTTCTCATTTGTGTCATACATTTTCAAAACGCCTGTGCGATATGGAAAAAAATGCTATATGTGATATGCTAAATAATGCAATATTCAATATGCAATAAGACATAAAAAAAATTTATAACCTACATATGTTTAATATTATTTGGGGGAAAATAAGGCATTGCTACAACTTCTGAAAGTGAACAGCCATGTTTTACGGTTGAATAAAACAAATCAGACATTTTAACAACGTAAACAAATAAAATATAATCAGCACAAACTTTCACTGTATAGTTTTATCAACCTGGAAATATCATCCATATTTTATCATTTGCGACCTAAACAATGTAAACAAAAAAAAAAACCTGAAAATTGCTCTCTACAGTATTTCGATATCCATACTAAAGTAGTTATGGATTTTTGAACAAAACAAAACAGCATGTCCACTCTACTTGGTTTCAAAGATGCACATTGTCAAGTAACTGCATTGCCTGATGTGCTGAAAAGTCTATCAGAGGGTGTGCTAGTGGCAGCCACACAAAGATACATTTGTAATAAATCACTCAGTTATTATATGAAAATGCTATATTTTGATATTTTAGATATATTGCAGAGTCCCATATTTGTCAAAATGTATAATGTGGTAATAGTTGTTGTAAAGCAGATTCTGACTCACTCTAACTGAACAAGCCGTCTTTATACAGAATGAATTTGTATGTGGTCAAACATTTGAATAAGAAATACTTTTGTTGGTAGCTACAAGCATAAACAAATTAGATCAAACTCCAAAAAGTCTGTAAAATTATGGCCCAGTGTATGGTTGTAAGATTTTTCCATCATTTGATTATGCACCGTGCTCAGCATAAATGAGTACACCACACACAGATCTCTCTTTTTAAATTAATATATAATTATTCATTCATTCATTTTTTTTCGGCTTAGTCCCTTATTTATCAGGGGTCATTTATCAGCATATGTTTTATGCAGCGAATGCCCTTCTGTCCACATCCCAGTACTGGGAAACGCCCATACACTCTCACATTCACACATGAACTCATACACTACTGGCAATTTATTAATCCAATTCACCTATAGTGCATATCTTTGGACTGTAGGTAAAACAGGAGCACCCGGAGGAAACTCACACGAACACAGAAATGCTAACTGGTCCAGCCAGGACTCGAACCAGCAATCTTCTTGCTGTGAGGCGACAGTGCTAACCACTGAGCCACCGTGCAGCCTATTATAGAATTAATAAATACTTTTATAGGATGCTTTACAATAATATATTTGTGCATATTAGATTAGTCCAAACCAAAGCCAAAACTGAAACTAATCTTAAAGAAAGGTCACAGTCCAAAGATTTGTACAGCCAAACAATATTCATTTTCTTTTCGGCTTAGTCCCTTTATTAATCTGGGGTCGCCACAGCGGAATGAACCGCCAACTTATCCAGCATATGTTTTATGCAGCGGATGCCCTTCCAGCTGCAACCCATCACTGGGAAACATCCTTACACACCCATTCTCACACATACACTACGGACAATTTAGCTTACCCAATTCACCTATAACGCATGTCTTTGGACTTGTGGGGAAACCGAAGCACCCGGAGGAAACCCACGCCAACACGGGGAGAACATGCAAACTCCACACAGAAACGTCAACTGACCCAGTCGGGGCTCGAACCAGACACTTTCTTGCTGTGAGGCGATTGTGCTACCCACTGCGCCACCGTGCTGCCCCAAATTAATAATTTGTGTCAAAATATTTAATACAATTTTATTAAACAAGAAAAATCAATAGAAACATTAAAAAGATAAAAAGAAATGTTGAAATTTATATTTATATATGAGATATATTTTTTTGCAATTACTCTTTTAAATTTAATTGTATTATCTTTTGTGTTTGTAAAGAAGTTAGGTGACCACACACTTTTTAAATGCTGTTTAAATGCACCAAAATATATTGGATATATTAATTGAGAAATGGATTAAATATTTCTTTTCAAAAGGGGGTGTATCCGTTTATACTGAGCATTATAGACAGATAGAGTACAATAAACCTTAAATATTATATGCTACATTTTTAATAAGACACAAAAACATGCATCTAAATCTATCCATTTTCCAAATTATGTGAGCACCAATTTTGCAAAAATAAATAAATAAATAAAAATCCTGAGCTTTATAGTGTATATATTACAGATGCAATTTCTGTGCAGATCTGACCATTTTACTGCAGCAATGAGTGGTATGCTGGGCGTCTGGTGTCCAATGTGAGCACCCCTGCCCCCCTCCAGTTCTTCTACTTGGCAGGAGACCTTTCACATGCAGCCGCCCCATCGTCTAAGCACATAAAACTACCCTGCATAGCGCATTCAAACAGCATCCAACAAACACTTCAAACACCACTGAAGTAACTAATTAATTACTATGATTATGATAATACAAAAAACACATTTTCCATTGTGGCGTGGCTGTCGCTGTAAGAAAGTTTCATCCAAGATTGAGCGCCAAAGCTGCTGAAGCTAGAGAACAGCTGCAGACGGATTTGCCCAAGCAGCAGCTGGTGGGTTTCACTGGTGCTAACGCAACATCTTACACTGGAGCATATCACACATTACCACAATCTGTGTGTGGGTGCACAAAAGTAACGTGTACCGATTCTACAAGTATGGGGGAGGGGGGGGAGCGAGAAAACGAGAGTGAGAGATGAGACCGAGTGTGAGGTTATCTGATTTTCACATTTACTATTGGCAAGCACCTCAGCGCTACTTCCACTGGAGAAAAAATCACTAAGACCAAGTGAAAAAGAGACAGAAGGAAACGACTTTGTACAAGAACGAGCCAAACATTTCACTCAATTATCAAAGGACTTATTGAATAAAGTGAAGTAATCTGCCAAAACAAACTATAAGAGAGTCCAAAAATCAATTTGCATTTCAAAAAGATCAAGTGGCAAATGAGCAATTCAATAAGGAAATACCACTGAACGAACAAAAGAACAATAACACTTACAGTAGCCACATCTTGTCCCGCCCTCAAAGACAAATCCATTAGGAAAGGCACCGTAACGTCTTAAGTCCGACAGCTTCCATTGGCCGATGACAGTTGGAGGGAGGTCTCTGGCAACCACAAGCAGGTTGTTGCACAAATGCAGGGAGGCCGGGCCACTTTCTAGTTTAGTGCCAGGCTGGATGTTGACGTTGAACCTGTGGACTAAAAGAGGGACAATTTTAAGAAGAGCTTATTAGAATAGAGCATGTGTTTATAATTAGCACACTGCAATGAAAGCAAAACAGCTGTTCTGGAGACAGTCTGGAAAGGCCTTATGTCATCCTGTTATGGCAAAGTACAGTGCATTATAAAATCCTGAAAACTGTTATTGTACATTCAAATGAAAAAGGTAGTTTTCATGACTCAACAACAATCTTTGTACATAATGCTAAAAGTAGCGAGGAATATTCTTGAAGCACTGTTTTTATGCATGGCATTCTTTGTGAATCATTTGCGGTGTGTGTGGTTCAAACACATAGATTCTTGAGCCCGGGGCTCCCTCCCGTTTGCAAGGTGAGAGGGGAGTTTGAGCTCAGGTAGATCTCGAAAGCTCCCCTGCTGTAGTAGCTAATGAACAGATAGTGATTGCTCTTAAGAGATAACTACTTACTAGGACCTTGTCTATGCTGCCGATTTAAATTAGTCAGTTAACTTAAGTTGCATGTTTTTGAACGGTGCAGGAAACTGGGGAACCTGGGGGAAACCGACGTGAGCACAAGGAGAATGTGTAAACTCCGCACAGAAACGTCGGCTGGCTTGGTAAGGAATAGAACCAGTGACGTTCTTGCTGTGAGACAACAGTGCTAACCACTGGGCCACCGTGCCACCCATCTAGGAAAGAAGGAGGAGTAGGGGTGGAATAGGGGATTCTTCAAAACGAAGATAGCTATTATATGGAACTATTAATAGTGCTATTAATAGTGGCTTAGGAATCGTCTGATTGGTGAATCATAAATTGGATAATGCGGGACCAGCCGCAAGCAATCATAAGCACGTGATCCTCTCGAAATTAGTTTATAAATAAACTTCACTTAATGCTGAACTATGAGTAATATGCTGTACAAGTATTGTTCATTCTGGTTTTAAGCTAGAAAATATATTAATTAACATTAACTAAATGGAACTAGGGCCTCACAGTGGCGCAGTGGGTAGCACGTTCGCCTCACAGCAAGAAGGTCGCTGGTCGCTGGTTCGAGCCTCGCCAGTTGGCGTTTCTGTGTGGAGTTTGCATGTTCTCCCTGTGTTGGCGTGGGTTTCCTCCGGGTGCTCCGGTTTCCCCCACAAGTCCAAAGACATGCGGTATAGGTGAATTGGGTAAGCTAAATTGTCCGTAGTGTATGAGTGTGAATGGGTGTGTATGAATGTTTCCCAGAGATGGGTGGCAGCTGGAAGGGCATCCGCTGCGTAAAACATATGCTGGATAAGTTGGCGGTTCATTCCGCTGTGGCGACCCCAGATTAATAAAGGGACTAAGCCGAAAAGAAAATGAATATTGTTTGGCTCTACAAATCTTTGGACTGTGACCTTAAGTTTTTTTTTTCTTTAAGATTAGTTTCAGTTTTGGCTTTGGTTTGGACTAATCTAATATGCACAAATATATTATTGTAAAGCATCCTATAAAAGTATTTATTAATTCTATAATAGGCTGCACGGTGGCTCAGTGGTTAGCACTGTCGCCTCACAGCAAGAAGATTGCTGGTTCGAGTCCTGGCTGGACCAGTTAGCATTTCTGTGTTCGTGTGAGTTTCCTCCGGGTGCTCCTGTTTTAATGAATGAATGAATGAATGGAACTATTTTGTAAAGGGTGACTGAAATATTTCCATAATTAAAAGGAAGAGTAGTGGTTATTAGTCTTTATATGCATGTTTTGGTCTGACATTTGGTCAGATATACATTTGACAATAACTACAGCAAAGTTAACATACAGGGTTTTAGTGAATTCAGACCCTTCCACAAATCAATTTCCATATTGTTAAAAATACATTTTGTAGTTGTTTATAAGGAATGTTGTTAGAATATGTTTAATCTGCCAATAAAGCAGTGAACAAAATCATAAAAGATGAATTTGCAATCAAATACATCCACAATATTGCTTGTGAACAATTTTGAACTACATTTTGTTAATATTCTTTAAATATATAAAATTATATATTTGATCAGAACTGTGTTAATGTTTACTAGGACTGCGCGATACTGAGAAGATATGCAGTATTAATGTTAAGCACTCTGAGAACAATATTTCTTGCAATATAACATTTTCCTAGATATTTTTTGAAACCCATCATCATACTAAAATAAGCACATAATAAACATTTTTCTGATCTAGTAGTGTCTAAATCAGACAAAAACAAACTGTCAAGCATGTAGAATTTAAAACATTACGGATGACTGAAAACCTCAGCAGATATTTTGACTCTTATTGTCTGTCATTTTCCTCGTCTCTTTTAGTATTTATCTTCAGCTCTAGGTTTACCTTTGGGCTGCTCTAGCCAATAGCAAAAAACTCCTCGGGAGGTGGAAAAAGTAGCCTAAAGTAGCCTAAAATCTGATTGGTCAAATTTGACTAACAACCTATGCATGCATCACAAATAATTGGCACATAAAATCAATGTAATTTATCATACCTCTCTGGAACAGGGATATTGCATATGCTAATATTGTGATAACGACAATTATTCGATACACTGTGCAGCCCTAATATTCACAGATTTCTGTGGTATTTTTAAAAACAGAAAACACAATTTTATAACTCTCTGCAGCTTAAGTAGATCGTCAATGAGTTTGTATTTGCATCTTCATTTTTATTTGTGATTTTTAATGCATAGACATCAATGAAGTAAATTATGGGCCTGATTATCTAATGCAGGCAAGGAAATATTCTAAATCATTTGGGAAAAATACCTCAATTTATTATATAGACACTAGTAATCAATACATTGTAAACAGGCATAATTAATGATATAGTTTGCCTGCAGCAATGTGTGTTCATGTGCTGCATTAATGATAGGATTAATGTTTTTATGCTATCACACATGACACACAAAGACACGCAAAATGTATCCATCATATGATGTTAGATATATTAATTCCACACGTGCGCTCACATCTCCAATAGCAAGCAAAGCCAGGCGATCTAGTCACTGACGCATCAATCATGAGCAATGTGAGGCGACTTGCTACAGCACAGTACGTTAAAACAGTTTAGAGAGAAACTGATAGAAGCAATAGAGCAGAGTAAGACATCAGCACCTCGCTTCGCCAGACTCTCATCTATCATTGTTCTGATTGCCTCAAAGCAAAACAAATAAACAAACACGGACCTGAAAAATCAAGGAGGTATCAGGGCAGAGACGACACATGCATTAAGAGCTGTCAGCATAACGACTGCCAAACTTTTTTTTAAACAAAGAACAAATATATATATATATATATATATATATCAGACATATGACATTTCATCTGCATAAATGTAAATGAAAATTTAACAGTTAATCTGATTCGAGTCCAAGAGGCTACACTCTATTTTTTTTGTACGTGTTACTCTGTCAAGTGCATGTTCAAGAAAAACCTGAGATCTTATGATGTATCACACATCACAGAGACCCAATTATAACTTCACTGCTTTCTCAAAGGGCACGGCAAACCTCTCGGACGTGATTGTAGTTGTGTATGTGTGTGTGTGTGAGAGAGACCAAAAAAGTCAGCCGCTTAGTGTAGTTGTGTGTCTGTGCGTGTTTTTTGAGGCTGTCTGGGATTAACGGATTCAGTAGTGGTCTTGACTTATGTAGTGCCCTGGGTGAGATCAAACAGAAGCCCACCCTCTACCCCAATTATAGATGTACTAATTACACATATTGCCTCATATTACAATAAAACAAATGAGAGATAGATAGAATACTAAATATTGGTTTGAAACATTTATATCTGTAATTTGCTGTTTAAAAATGCTTACAAAATTGACAAGCCATCAATCAAAGAAATGCAGTGCAGTATAAATTTTTTTAATAAAAACATGTTCAGTAGGTCATTTAGGCTGCTGTCAGTTTAAGATGGATGCACAGATCCAATATATTGATCCATTTACTCCCAGCTGTTTGTTCACTTGAGACATGACCCACTGTTTATGTGAGCATTAGTATTTTGAGATAACTTTAGGTGTATTTGGCATTTAAAATGCAGTAATATTAAAGAGAACTGAAGAAAAGCATTTAAGCTGTATGAAATGACCATTCTTCCATCTTATAACAATACTAATTTAACAATTTCTAATAGTATAATTTACAACATACTTCACCATAAGGTATGCACTGAGCACCTAAGCAACGTTTTTCCTTTGCTTGCTATATTTTGTAGTCTTATTAAGCCTGGCGATCAAAGCTATTGTATTATTTGAGCATTAAAATTACATATTTAATGATTTTACATATATTTTACAGTGTCACACACACACACAGAGTCTCTCAATATGCATTTAGTATTTTAAATATATTTTGCCATATGGATTAAAGGTAAGGCTGCACAATATATCGTTTTAGCATCAATATTGCAATGTTTGACTATGCAATAGTCGCATCGTAGAATCTGCAATGTTGAGTTGTGATTATAATTAACCAGGAAACAAAGTTTAACCCTACTACAGTGAACAAATGTATTTTTAAGGCATGTGACTGTAAAATTTCAAACTAATTTAAACCATTTGGGCACAAGAAATGCTAAAATATGTAGCTTTAACAAAGATTAATTGTATTTTTATTATATTTGTTATTTTACATTTGATTGCGTTGCATGGTTATAATACATTTTACTTGTAATTTGTTCATTATACCCTATATAATAATAATAAAATACATAATAATAAACACACTCCCTACAAAATTATCACACTGAAAAATTATGAATTAATTTCAAATAGTTATTTAAATTATCGTAAGCAATTACATGTATATCGCAATATGTAATTGGAGAAAAATATATAGAAAATATATATTTTCCAATATCGAGCAGCCCTAATTAAAGGTAATAATGTTATAAATACATTTAGTTTCTTAAACAGAATTCAGAGCCATGGATGTGATTTTTTTTTTTTGCATCTATGTTTTTTGACCTTTAAAGTGCTGGTTTGAATCACCACGGACCACGGTTCAAATATTACTTCAGGAGAACTGAACCTTTAACTGGGCATCAATTAAAAAAATATTTTAAAAGCATTACAGAAATACAATATCTTCAAATGTCTTTGAGTTTATTAAACTTGTCATATTTACTAATGCTGTGAAAGCGGTTTTTGAGTTGATTATGGCCTTTTGGGAGCCAGAACTGGACGGTCATTGTATTGCTGTGAAAAGATTAGTCAAGTAATTTGCCTTGTGTGAGATACACATAAACAACAGCATATGTGTTTGGACTGATATGAGGGTGAGTAAAGGGTGAATTTGAATTAAACCCCATTCTCAATTGAGAGATGAAACACACACACACACAAACAAACACATGCTCTTGTCTCACCCTCTCCAAGGCTGTAGCGGATCCGAGCGTCCCAAGCCAGAAGAGACACTCTGTTGTCGAAGCCCAGCATGACAGACTGGGTCAGGCAAAGCAGACTGAGAGCATAATTTACTCCATCAAAGCCCTGAAGAGCCTCTAGTCCACAGATATCTCTCAGTGTGGCCTGATTCCTCTCTCGCTGTCCTTTGCTTTTCTCTCCACGCTCCTTATACACCAGCAAGGACAGGCAGTCTGTGATTGAGTAAGGTTACAAATAATAAAAAAACTTCTGAAATGTGTAAATAAATAAATAAATAAATAAATAAATAAAATCTACCAAAATGTTCATTATAATACCAGTGTTTTTTGGGTGGTTGGGGGTTTACTGCAACAGTATTGTTGTATAATTACTACTGTACATTTGCTGTCTAATATTGCAAATGCACTTATTATTTATGTCAAATAACATAATAAATTAATAATGTCTTAACCTGCTGTAACACAATTAGAATTAAAATTAATTTCACTACACTACCTTTCCAGCAGCTGATTATTATAATTTGCATAATCATCATCAACCACAACTGACAAAAAGTAATATATGCATGGGATGCAGTTACTGAGCCATGAAACACAAACTGTCTCTTTCCGTAGACTAGTGATGTGTGTTAATACAACATCATGATAGACTCTCCACGGCGCCTTCACTTGTTGGTTGTTTTGTAAATGTGACCAATGTTTTGTTTTTTTGCATCAGTAGGAGAGAACAGATCCCTACATCACCAGACTTCTATAAACAGAATGCAAGAAGTCGAGCAGCTGTCATAACACACACATCAAAAGACACAGTGATCCATGAAAGCAACTGGAGACTAACCTATTAAACAATGACAGCTTCAGGCGACAGATCCAAAAATGACCTGCACCCCAGCCAAGATCACCTACAGAAGTTATGCAAGTCTTTGGCTTACACTGCGAATGCTGACGCTTATCATAAGTATAGATTTAAGACTTTCTGTTACACTTTTAACTCCAAAGATTGATTTTTTTTAAGTCAACGTCTGTATATTTGTACATTTCTCTATTGCTCAGGGGTTGAAAAAGTTAATTGAACAGCATTTACTCTAGGATCTCGAAGTGAAACCTGCCACTAAACCAACAGAACAACAAATTAATTTAAAACTATTAAAAAATATACTCTGGTCATAGAATGTTGACATCATTCAAATTTAAAACATCAACAAACATAAAATTGAAATGTCTTTATAAAAATAAACCATTGTTTTACTAATGGAAACGTGCAGGGACTATGTTTTTGGCACATTAGTTATCCTTTCTATAACCACAGTTTCACTGCAAATACCATAGTTAAACAAATGAAACTCAAATTAAATCTATTATAAAATATACACTGGTCATCGGATATCTGCAACAATTTAAAACACAGACATAAAACTAAAATATAAATGCCATTTCAATTCTGTTTTACTGCATATAATGGTTAAACTGTGTTAAGTACGCCTAAAACCATGGTTACCATTGTTTAATTGCATGTATAATTATTTCTAATGATCTTTTGGTTAGTAATTTGTAGATCTAAAGGAGGGGAAACACTGTGAATAAATATGATGTACAAAATTTAGCTTAGTACAAATTTAGTTTGCAGGGCAGAATCCAAAAAACATCGACAAATTAAACACATATAAGCAGTTCTTATGTAGTAGTTTCAGACAAAGACAAAAAAAAACTTTTATTTTTTTAAAACAGTTCTAATAGTTTAAGACCAAGACAAAAAAAATTCATGTACAGTTTACATGAAACAACTAGCAAAAGACAACTAGCTCTTTTTTTGTATAACACGTAACTTTTAAAAACTAGCTGCATTTTGAATGCAGGTCCTAAAACAGCTCGAGTGAATTGCGACATCTTGACACGTGTATTAACTGTGTCATTCCAATATCCCACGTAACGAACATGCCAATACCCTACATGCCATCATGGACTAAAAAAAAAAAAAAAAAAAACGTGACAGCGCTACATGACAGGACTTCAAACTTGGTAAGTACGTTTATTAAACGGCTGTTTAAATCACCTTATTCACCCCAACACTATTTAAAACCAGTGTAAACACTTTTCCCAAGTAGAATTTATAAGATTTACCTGCTACCGGCGAAGGTTTCCGAAGAATCACCCATCTGTTTTTCCACTGTGAACGCAAGGAAACAAAACAAAGGCAGAGTTCGAATATGCAAACAAATAAACACTTAACTTTTGGCACAGCAATGAACGATGCAGTAAAAGTAGTTTGGGTTGCTTTTAACCACCTTTTTCCCCTCTCGGAGTTTGACTTGTCCCTCTACGACAACCGTATCCGTCATCTTGTGTCATGTTTCCCGACAGCTGTGTGCGGTCCGCGGCAGTCAGTGAGTGAGGGGGTCACTTTCAAAATAACCTCCAGAACTCACTGTCTGCTCTGCTGTAACACACACACAAGCTCTCTCTCCCCCACAATACTCACACATGCACAGGGCCACCCTCTCTGAACAGACACCAGAACGGTTTTTACAGTTGTCCATTAGGTCAAGGTGACAAGTTATATGCTCCTAAATAATTTACAACACCTGACCTGGCCATTCTTGCAAGTCTCAGACAGTCAAGTAGGTTATCTGGTTTGAGGGGATGGTTCATCACAAAAATGGACAGAGAGAAAAAAAAGTTCATTTCAAGGCCATAAGTGGCTTATTTTGAACATTAAAGAACTTTAAAGGCTTAAACTGCCCTAACCTTATCTGGTGATTCATAGCAGGCACAAACTTAGATGAGCTGATGCTTAAACAATAGAGGGGTGGGGCACTACTTGTGTTCAATTGTGTATTAAAATGGTATCTGTGCTTATCCTGGATGCTGCAACCTATGTGTATAGCTATACTGAAAAATGCAAAGAAACAGCATAGGCTCAATGTGAGATTGCGCCTATATAACACAAATATTATTATGCAACAGGTAGCTTGACTAAGGGAAAAATGCATTACAATTTTGTGTTACTCTAAAAAACGTAACTGCATTACTTCGTTATTAATGGAAAGTAATGCGCTGGGCTTTCCTAATTATTTTTGGTTTTGGCAAGTGTATAGGAGCTCTTTTACACCAAAACTCAAATGTACAGCAGAGTAGCAGGTCAAAAAAGTAAATGATCTCACTCATTCACTTTCCTTCAGCTTAATCCCTGCATATTGTAATAACTGCTGCTGCTATTATAGATTACACAAATAATATGGATGCAGAAGAAGCAAAAAAAGCATTACAATGCTATGTTCTAATATTCTGTTTTTACTTATTTTTAGGAGTACTGGCTACACCAAACACTTGTTTGAATGTTAAGGACTTCATGTATACATTTGGAATAAATGTAAAGAATGTTTTGTTTCTTGTACATACCAATGATTTCATTTCAAAAACCTCAATGTATTGCAAAGAGCCATGGGGGTTCATTTTGTTTTGCCTTTATGTGTTTTACTTTTTGACTCTCCAAGTGCTGGGAGCCACTGACCTGCATTTAATGAATGGACCTGAAGAAAGTCACCTACATCGTGGATGGCCTGAGGGTGAGTAAATTTAACAGCACATTTTCATCTTCGGTTGACCTATTACTTTAATATTCATGTAAACAAGCATGCCATTATCTGAACTGCTCATAAACGAAAATAAACGTAAATAAAACTGTTTCATTTAACAAAGCAGTTATGAAATAAGGTCATAAGAGCTCTTTTAACAGGATGTAGCACCCAAAAATGTCTCAGATGCCAACTGGGCTGACAGGGAACTGGGGAATATAGTTAACAATGAGATGAGATGGGACAGCAACACCACATAGCTTTTTGAATCTCAATTAAGATTCTTGCCTAAAGGCACAACACCAGATTTCCCCACTGGAGGAATCTGTTCATATCCCTGATGCCTCGTTCCATTCGGCCTCCCACAGAGAGCCTTTTCATCTACAGCAATAAAACATCCCTGTAAATGACATAACCGTATAGCGTGTTTTCTTTCTTATGTCTGTGTAATTTAAAATGCGTTTACTTGAAATAACCTGATGGCAGAACACAATATTCATTAAATTATGCTTATATTATGTTCGTTCTTAAACAGATGCTTTCTTTTTAAAGTGATTACAAAGTGCATGCATCATGTAAATGGCAATTACTGAAAAGGTAGCTAAAAGCTGCAGTATTTTAGGCCCTTAATCAAATAAGCAAATTTGTCACAACAACCATATCAGGGTTTATTTATAATAAATGTCAGATGTTCCTGTTGAAGCTCAAGATGCTATTTAGAGGATTCACATTTTGCTGGATTTCACGGGCCATCAGGTTTTGCGCATTTGAACTTGACTGAAAAAATGTGTTAAACTAGAAAAGTGCAAAATAGAAGCATTCCCATGGGTCTCTGACTGTTTTTTAATAAATATTTGTTATTTATTATGTGAGGTGATTGAGGATGTGAGAGTAGATAACTCTATAAGATGTGTTCCTTTGTGGCTTTGTGTTGAAAAATCCGCAGTTTTACAGCTTTTTGAACTTGTTCCACCAATGGAGAGATCAACAAATGGAGAAATGTCTGGACCCAGACAAGCAGTAACCTTTCATATGGAGAGATGAGGAAGCTAGGCGAACAGAAGCGCCTGACAGTAATGGCTGGGCTGGGGTGAAGTTTGGATGAAGGATTAAAGAAAGTGGGCGTCAGGCCATTGGCAGGAGTGTAAAAGTCAGAAATGACTTCGTATTGGCAAGCAGCAGAGGCGTAACATGAGAGAATTCCAGAGGTTAAAGACAAGTCAAGCTGAAGCATTTTAAACGCACTCCAGGGGACAAATAGCAGATGCTGGTAGAGGGAGTGGAGGAAGTGAAATGACTGTAGTCTGGGTAAGGAGCTGAGAAGACTAGTGGTTAAAACAGAGTCTTGTTGTTTGTGGAGCGTAAAGCATCCGAGACAGTTGAAAGCTGGCCAAAAATGCTATTGTGCTTAACAACGCTGTTAAATACATTTTGTGGTAACTCCTTACAAAAAGTTCCCCTCATCTGGTTACAAATCACAGAGACCAATTATTCAGCAGCATTGATTTATCTAGCATAGAGGTGATTTATACTTACGGAGCAAGTGATTGTCAAGTTCAAACCACAAAGCATATTTAGTTTTCTCTCATAAAATGTGAAAAGAATTGTGGATACATTTGAATCCCTTCCCATAGGCACTCATTTGAACAATATTTTTGCTGCCTTCTTCAGTAATTTATTAATTTTTTTTTAAATCAAATCGTTTCTTCAGTGATTTATTATTATTTATTATTATTAATTATTATTATTTATTATTATTGTTCCATTTGCTGCTATTTCTATTCTGACAGTTTGTCAGTGTCTAATGGACACTAAGATGTGCAAAAACTATTAAAAGCACATGCGTAAGCTGTAAGTATATTGCACGATTACCAAAATGAGGCAGTGCCGGTACAATATGTGCATACTGTTCTAATAATGAAATTCGCATCAAACGCATTGTACATAGATTGTTGTAAAAAATCTGAAACTAAAATTTTACTCTCAATTAATAAAAATGAGGCTGTTCATGTGCAATATAGACATACTGGTCTAATAACACAATTAACATCATGCGCATTGTACACAGACCAAAAACAAAAAAGAATACTTTACAGGCGATTACAAAAATCAAGCGGTGCAAATACAATATGCACATACTGTTATAATAAATAAAATATATCACCCACAAAATATATCACCCACATTGTACACATACCCTTGATCAAAAACTAAAAGATTAAAATTTTATGTGTGATTTCTAAAATCAGGGGGTGTGCAATATATAAACATACTAATAACAAAATTCACACAGGCCCTTGAACAAAAACTAAAACTTACTACACAATTACAAAAATCAGGTGTACAGTAACATGCTTTTCTAATAATGAAATTTGCATAATGCGTATTGTACACAGACTCTTGCACAAAAAAACTAAAACGAACTTAATTACTTAACTGTTGGAGTGAATATACACTAAAATGTTGGGTTGTTTCAAGCTGAATTGTCCATATTCTACCCAAACTGGGTTTAAAACTACCCAGCATTTTTCCAAGGTGTGTCTAAAAAGCAACATTTAGGAAGTAATCTTTGTGACATTCATATTATATAACATATCAATAAACCACTAACAAATAAATAACTATTTTAACTAATATAATTAATTTACAAAGCAGCAATTTTATTTTATTTTTCACTATTTCTAGAACACCATAATGTAAGAAATGAGTCTGCCTCGACCCAACTTCCACTCTAAATGGTGAATTGATACTTATTTCCCAAAATGGCTGGCTTATGAGAGAAAAGAGAAGTCAACAGTTTGTTGTCTACATTGTTTGAGGTGACTACATCTCGACCAAATGGTAACAATTATAGAATGGGGATAGGTGTGTGCCACAGAGAACCATCTCATCAATGTGTTGAAATTGTATTAACATAGAGAGATAGAGAGGACAGCTGGGTCAACAGCCAAAGAGCAACTTCATTAACATCCAAAGGCAAGTCTAAAAGTCTAAAGTCTAAAGGCAAAATAGTAACAGTATAAAGGTTTGAGTTTAAGCATGTTCGAGGTGCATTCTGACTCCGGTGAACCCAAGGTACTGCCGTGTATTTTGAGACTGCTATGCTGAATAAACGTCTTCATTGAAATTTCTACGTCGTCCTCTTTTTTTCTTACAATAAACATTGAAGGTCATTCCCTAAATCATTTATGGGAATTAGGGTAATTGGTAAGCAGATTGGATGAAAATGAGATACAATTGTACAAATTTATACAAATGAGCCACTAATTCACTAAAACATACAACAGAACTAAAATGATAGTGTTGCAATTACCATCTTATTTAGTGATCTGTTGCATAAAATTTCACACAGATAGAAAGGGATTCTTAGAGGATATTCTGTATCCTTATAAGCAAGAAAGTGAGTGGGGGTCAATGACAGAAGTGCAGTGTTTAGCACCCCTGGGGCAACTTGGGTTTCATGAGGTTTTGTTCAAGGACACAGTGGCCACAAACAAAAGAAAACCGATGCCAGTCAGAAGTTGCTACTCAGCACCCTGAAAAAATTCTTTTTTTGTATTATTTATAACTTTTTTTTAAAAAATTAAGTTTAAACTCCTCAATGCACACTGATGCTAATGAGGCTGACAAACATTATATGTCACTGACCAGGGAACCAAAAATACATTCATGTTTATTGAGAACAGTTGCTGTGTCGGAGTACAGGAGTCATCGATGCATTAGCTTGTGGTTTTACAAATGAAAACACTGCATGTCCTTAGAATACCTGCGGCATTACTTATTGATCTTTTCCTGTCGTGTGTCTTTCCCTTTCAGACTTTACTTCCTCTTCACAATTATCCCTGAAATACGTCTTGGCAGAAAGCAGTGTCCTCGGGTCAATGAAACGTTTCCAACGCTGAACAGTAGCCATTAAAATTCTGTGCGTGAACTTTAGACACACAAGACGGAGTAACCTCGTCCAGCAAGACAGCAGTAAAGAAGCCTACACTAATAGTTGAACAAGCAGGAAAAATATGAAGCAAAAGACATTAGGACAATTAAAATGTGACACCTGATTTTTGAGTGTTATTACAGTGGAGTGATGTTAACCATATCCATATGCTATAACCATATCCACTTGTTATATTTGTAATTCTGCTTCCGGGTTTAAGCTAAGCTGAGAATACGATCTCAACAGCCAATTACGAGCACTGTTTGTTCATAATAGACACTGAAAAAAATGAAAAGAAAAGTTATGTTAATTTATTTTAATACATGTTTCAGCTTTTTTTCAAGTCAGTTTGATTGATGTCAATTGAGATGACTTGAAAACTTCATTTGATTCGACTAAGAAATTGAAGACAGCAAGAGTTTTTTTACAGTGTACGTTGAAGCTAAGCTTTTTAAATGTCAAGGTGGCGTACACTGCAGTTTCTGTGCAGGCAGTGTCTTAGACATTACTTAAAAAAATTAAATAATGAATCACTGTTTTGTTTTTGGGGTGTCGCGGTGGCACAGTGATCGCCTCACAGGAAGAAGGTCGCTGGTTCGAGCCTGTTCTCTCTGTGTTCGCATGGGTTTTCTCCGGGTGCTCCGGTATCCCTCACAAGTCCAAAGACATGCGCAATAGGTGAATTGGGTAAGCTAAATTGTCCGTAGTGTATGTGTGTGAATGAGAGTGTATGGGTTTCCCAGTGATGGGTTGCAGCTGGAAGGGCTTTCGCTGCGTAAAACATATGCTGGATAAGTTGGTAGTTCATTCCGCTGCGGCGACCCCTGATTAATAAAGGGACTAAGCTGAAAAGAAAATTATGTAGAAGAAATTAATGTTTTGTTTTTATAGACAAGTGTGTGGATGAGCCGTTTTTCATCTTTCAATTTAATATTGCTAAATAAGCTTGTGCAATTTACATAAAAATACAAAAGTAGACAGCACAGGATGACACAGAGTGCAGTAGCTTTCCTTCTTGTTTTGATAGCTGCAAAACTATGCCATATGTTGGA
Organism: Danio choprae; assembly: GCA_903798125.1. Classification (NCBI taxonomy): domain Eukaryota; kingdom Metazoa; phylum Chordata; class Actinopteri; order Cypriniformes; family Danionidae; genus Danio; species Danio choprae. The sequence continues at coordinate 4,786,581 of CAIGQW010054073.1, read as the reverse complement.
GGTTGAGTTAGAGTCAGGACTGGTAAGAGAACGTTGTGTTATTTACATTTCCTGCCTTCAAACAAAACTTACATTTTCAGATGGCAAAGTTTAAATTTCATCATTTGTATAGCTAGTGTGTTAACAATATGTCTCTGTAATGCTTACGAATGAGGTTGATATAGGCAGAAAGTGTTTGGTCTTTGTGGCAGTTTAAATGCATTCAATCATACAGGAATTTATAAAATGAAAGCAATCTGTTCACAACCATTGATTTGACTACCTCTGGAAGTGGTTGAAAGGAGGCAAGCTCAAAACGGTTTGTCATGTTTACACTTGTATTCAGCATCGTCTAAGTCTTGTCATGTATTTTTGTTTTGCTCCTGTGTTCCCATGTGCCACACACCCCGTTAACTTAGTTGACCTTATTAGTTGCTTTGATTATTTATTGTCTCCATCCCCTCGTCATCTTATTTAATTGTTTCCTTCAGTATAAATGCCCTTTTGTATTAGTCTATTGTTATCAGTTGTTTTCAGTGTTACTTCTGAGATGTCTATGTGTCAACGCTTCTTGTGGACTGTTAAATAAATCGTTTGACTGCATTTGGATCCTCACCTCATGCTTCCTTTGACAGACATAACAAAGTAGTTGAATGTGGACAATCTCAAAATGGTTTAGGATCTGCTTACACTTGCATTCAGAGTCATCCACTTGTGATCAAATTGATTAAAATGCATTTTAATACTGGGTATAAACAGGGTTAAGGTGGTCAAGAGTAAGCAAGCTCAAATTGCTTTCAATCCTGTTTACACTTGTGTTCAGCATATTTCACTTGAGATCTGATTGATGAAAATGTAGCATAATACAAGATCTGAACAGTGCCAAAGTGGTTGAATGTGAACAATCTCAAAATAGTTTAAGTTCTGTTTACACTTGAATTCAGAATCATCCACTTGATCAAATTGATGAAAATGCATTTTAATACTGGTATAAACAGGGCTAAAGTGGTTTAAAAAATGGACAAGCTCAAAATGGTTTATGTTCTGTTTAGACTTGCATTCAGAGTCATCGACTTGTGACCAATATGCAGTCTCAGACATGCAATCCCAGACACTATGGACTCAATGGAGCTAGTGATGTCACTGTGAGGGG
>CAIGQW010054073.1:4733918-4785439 GCA_903798125.1 Danio choprae | reverse complement strand
CATGCAGCTCAGCTTGCATCTGCAGCCAGACCCTTCTCTATCAAATTGATGAAAATGCATTTTAATACTGGTTTAAGCAGGGCTAGAATGGTTTAAAAAATGGACGAGCTCAAAATGGTTTAGGTTCTGTGTACGCTTGCATTCAGGGTCATCTACTTGTGATTGAATTGACAAAAAAAGCATTTTAATAACAGGGCTAAAGCGGAGAAAAATGGATTAGCACAAAATGATTTTTCTGTTGGTGGTTCCAAAATGTGGTTCTGTTTACACTAGCATTCAGTCATCCACTTGCTTTTTTTTTTTTTTTTTTTTTTTTTTTATGAAAATGCAATACTAGCTATAAACAGGGCTAAAGTGGTCAAAATGGACAAGTCAAAATGGTTTCAGACCCATTTACACCTGCATCATTGTCCACTTGTGAATAGAACAAAAGCTTAATCTCTTAATACCAGGTGTAAACAAGACCATTTTGTAGAGGGCCACCATTTCCTGCTGTACTGGGAAAAGAGTAGATTGTCACCAGTAGATTGTTAATGATCACCAAGTTCAGCCTATTGTCACGTCAGACAAAAGTGGCATTGTTTTTGCTGTGGTTGCTCTTCTTGCTTGACGTTTTAACTGAAGGCTTGATTGATTTTTTTGCTGCTGGATCAATGCGCTTTTTCGTAGGCAGCAGTTCAGCTTGGTCTGAGGTCTGATAAACTCCTGTTCTCATTCTTCCTTTGCTGGTTTTCAGATCACCAACCACCCTCTCCAAGCCTTCAGATTCTCTATTATCACCACCAAGGTCACCACAATGGATCCCATCAACGTCAAGAGCTCCTCGCACATGAAGAGGAGAGCGCTTGCCTGCTCCTCTGACCCTGGGTGGAGCTGGCGGAGGAGCGGGAGGTGGAAGAGAAGGAGGAGGTGGGGCGGAGGGTGCCCTCCTGTGGGAATATTTGGAAACACTGGTCCTGTCTCTCTGACGTCTTTCATTTTTCACTAGACGATGATAAACAAAAGGCGAGAGGTACAAATTTTAAGATTGTTCATTAATAGAGCACAATTTTTGCAGGAATGTTGATAGATAAGAAACTTTAGTCTAAGAAAATATATCTAGGAATATACAGTTGAAGTCAGAATTATTAGCCCCCCTGAATTATTAGCCCCCTGTATATTTTTCCCACAGTTTCTGTTTTTAACGGAGTATTTTTTTTCACACATTTCTAAATATAATAGTTTTAATAACTAATAACTGATTTCTTTTATCTTTTCCATTATGACAGTACATCATGTAGATATTATTCAAGATACTAGTATCACTAGCTTAAAGTGCAATGTAAAGACTTAATTAGGTTAGGCAAGTAAGGGTAATTAGGCAAGTCATTGCATAACTTGCATATGTAAGGGGGCTAATAATATTGACCTTAAATAAAAAAAATTTAAAAAAACTTCTAGCCGAAATAAAAACAAATAAGGCTTTTCCAGAAGAAAGAATACTATAGGAAATACTGTGAAAAATTCCTTGCTCTGTTAAACATTATTTGGGAAATATAAAAAAAAAAAAAGAACAGGAGGGCTAATCATGATTTCAACTGTATATACCATCATCATATGATGTGGCCAATCTGAAAATGACTTGCCATAAACACTTGCCATAAAATTCTGTTCCTAAGAGTTTTACAAAAGTGAGCACTTCAGTCACTTTCACGCACCTCTTACGAAATAGGCATACACAGTTTAGGATTACTGAATGAAGATAATCTATTCTGATGTTCTCCATCATAATATTGAAGCACATTCAACATTTGTGAGTTTGTCCCATGGTTAATAAGAGCGGTCATATTTTAGACATTCCTGGCTCTCTACACATTAATAAAGGACCATGTTTTCTGCTGATAAATGGAGCAACTGAGCTGCTACACAGGTATAGACCGTCTCTGTGGAGCTCTGTTTGAAGCTCTGAACACAACAAATGTTCCTTTTTTCTGGTCTATTTGCAGTTTTTATGTGGAACTATTTTTACGAATAAATAATTAGCTAAAAAAAGAGTCTATTTATATACATTATTGATGAACTTACTGGTCCAAACTTTGCATTTGGTTTACTAAAAGTTTACCATTCTAAATTTGCAGAATTAATTTACTAATTGACTAATATTCACTGTAAAAAATGCAGGGTTTCACACAACTCCTTCATATTGTCCCAACAAATTGATTAAGTTAACTTAATTTATTTTACAAATTTAAGTGGATTGAGCATAAAACAATTACGTTGTCTAAACAAAACCTCAAGAATTTTGTTGATTCAGCTCATTTTAAATAAGTAGTTTAAAATAAGCAGCAAGAAAACTTAATTTTGAGTGTTTATTTTGACCGTATATATATATATTAACTCTTTTGCTCACACGCACAAATCAGCTTTATGTTATGTTCTGCTTATTATCTCAATTAAAGTTTTAGAGGCATTTATCTTGTATGCTTGACCAATTAACTGGTTGAAGTCTGAGATATTTTCTTCTCTTCTGATGGTATTTTTCTCCTTCTTGTAGCAGGATAGGTATAAAACACGATTGGCTCCCCAGGTTGCTTAGCGACATGCAATTGAGTTGAACAAGAAGAAGGTGCGGGACACGAGGAGGTAAGTGGCCATGACTTGTTAATGCCCACTAAGAAGACTTTCAGACCAAATGCAAAATCATTAGCACCCTCAAAAGCACCCTCTTCAGCCTGTCCCTCTGTTTTTATTAGCCTCTCTGATCTTTAACTAGATTGTGATAAGGTCAATTAGAAGGGATGTTATTGTTATTGTGTACAAACTGTCTAAGTATTGAAGAAAAGTGTTGTGAGTAAAAACTGGTGTATGGCAAGCCGTTTTAACATTTAACATTTAATCAATAAACCATACTAGTTTATATTTTTATAAAAATTTTTAATAGATACTATTACCTATTCACTCCCCGTGTTGGTGTGGGTTTCCTCTGGGTGCTCCGGTTTCCCCCACAAGTCCAAAGACATGCAGTATAGGTGAATTGGGTAGGCTAAATTGTCCGTAGTGTATGAGTGTGAATGGGTGTGTATGGATGTTTCCCAGAGATGGGTTGCAGCTGGAAGGGCATCCGCTGTGTAAAACATATGCTGGATAAGTTGGCGGTTCATTCTGCTGTGGCGACCCCAGATTAATAAAGGGACTAAGCCGAAAAGAAAATGAATGAATGAATAAATGAACTAAAGAAAGGTACTAGTAGCTAATGAATAAGTAATATTCATTCATTCATTTTCATTTCGGCTTAGTCCCTTTATTAATCTGGGGTCGCCACAGCAGAATGAACCGCCAACTTATCCAGCATATGTTTTACGCAGCGTTTGCCCTTCCAGCTGCAACCCAACACTGGGAAACACCCATACACTCTCATTCACACACATACATACAGACAATATAGCTTACCCAATTCACCTATAGCGCATGTCTTTGGACTTGTGGGGTAAACCGGAGCACCCAGAAACCCATTCGAACACAAGGAGAACATGCAAATACACACAGAAATACCAACTGACCAACTCACCCCAGCCGAGGCTCGAACCAGCGACCTTCTTGCTGTGAGGCAACAGCGCTACCCACTGCGCCACCGCACCACCCCTTTCTTTAGTTACTAGTACTTTTTAAAAGATACTACATATTCATTAGATAGTTGTATTTATATACTACACTCAATAAATAGACACAGGATATTATCATTAGTAACATAATCATTAGATACTGTTATTTATCAGATATTTTCATGTATTTAATAGGTAGTTCATATTTAATACATACTAGTATTTACTCATTAGCTACTATACTAATAAATTATTAGATATTAGTATTAAACTTATTTTTTTACATACTAAGTATTGATTAGCAACTTCATTCATTTTCCTTCGGCTAAGTCCCTTTATTCATCAGGGGTCGCCACAGCGGAATGAACCACCAACTTATCCAGCATATGTTTTACACAGCGGATCCCCTTTCAGCTGCAACCCAGTACTGGGAAACATCCATACACACTCATTCACACAGATACACTACGGCCAATTTAGTTTATTCAATTCACCTATACCACATGTCTTTGGACTGTGGGGGAAACCGGAGCACCCGGAGGAAACCCACTTGAACACGGGGAGAACATGGAAACTCCACACAGAAATGCCAACTGACCAGATGGGACTCGAACCAGCGACCCTCTTGCTGTGAGGCGACAGTGCTAACCACTGAGCCACCGTGTCGCCCATTAGCAACTTTATATAAATTCAATTTAATAGATACTAGTACAGATTAGATACTGGTCCTTCAATACTTAAAATGAACTACAAAGATATATTTTTAAATAGTAAACTGCAGATCTGACTACTAATATCTGAATTGTAACTATAATTAAAAGATACCAGTGTCTAATAAATAAGAATAGCATCCATAAATAACTACCAGTATCTACACTGCAAAGAAATGCTGTTTCTAGTCCAAATATCAAAAACCAAATACCAAATATCAAAAAATTCTTAAATCAAGAAGAATTTTCTAGACAAGCGAAACATATTGTCTTGTTTTCAGAAATAATATGCCAACATTAAGTGTGTTTTTCCTTAAAACAAGCAAAATAATCTGCCAATGGGGTAAGCAAAATAATCTTGTTTTTCCTTTTGACATAAGATTATTTTGCTTACCCCATTGTTTTAAGGAAAAACTCACTTCATTTTGGCATATTATTTCTTAAAACAAGACGATATGTTTTGCTTTGGACTAGAAACAAGACAAAAAATCTAAGCAAGAAAATCATTTTTTGCAGTAATAAATAAGCACTTGAACGCTTATTGGTTATTTTAAAAGATGCTGATCGCTATTGGAATAATTACTAATCAGAAATGAATAAATGATGATAAAACAGAAAGCTAATTGTGCATAAAAAAATTATATTAATAAGTCACGACTGACATGTATAGCTAAAGTGAATAGCTGATATCTCACTGACTGATCCCCACAGGAGTCAATGGCAAAAATTGTATTTGTTACTAAAATAGACAAACTAGTGTAATAATACTAGTTTATAAGAAAAAGATGGAAAACTTTAATATAAGGACCAATTCTCACTAATAACTATTGTCATTTTACCTGCCTATTATTAAGATATTGTCTGTTTATTTAGAAATCTAGCAGCAATTTAGGAGTTTATAGAGCTAAAAGTTATAGTTAATGATAGTAAAAGTAAAGTGTGACTAAAAAAGGTACTAATATCAAATAACAAAGTAGGTGTGCTTTTAATAGTTGCCATATATAATAAATGATTACTGGTATCTCTTAAATAAGTAGGCCTAAGCAATTAATAGGCACTAGAAGATAATGAATAAGTACTCGTACCTAATGGAAAAGACTATCTGAAAATGCCAGTAGCACGAACATTGATTCTAGTAAGTTTTGTAGATGAAATGTTAAAACGGCTTGCCATAACCAATGAAGCCAGAGCAGTGTTTGATCAGGGTGAATGTGAGTGATTACAGTTACTGTTGTTGAGTTACAGACTGCCCCCTTGTGGCTCTGGATGAAACTACTTGCCTGAAGAGAAGTGGTTTCGGTTTGACACCACTGTCTTGGTCATCATTAGTCCCCCTAGAATTGTCAAGAATATGCATTAAGTGGAAGAAATTTTTATATTACAGTAAAACTCTTTATTACTCATTTCCACTTCTCTTTAATAGAGTTCACCCAAAATTAAAATAATAATAATCACAATTTACTCAATCGCCCCCTCTTGTTCCAAATCTTTGCGATTGAAAAGGGTATTCAGGAGAATGTTGGAGAAGTGGACGGTGAATAAACTATGATGAAATGTTTAATTTAGGGTAAACTATACTCAACTTGGGTAAACTATCTGTTCCAACTTCAAACTCGCGTTAACTTTTACATGCAGTAATCAAATAAGCAGTTACGCGGCCACAAGATGGAGCAACTTGTCTTTTCAGCATCTCACTCATGCTCAACAGAACATGTTGCCCTCTCAGTATTGATCTGAGAACTATATATAGAACTATATTTGCCCAAACCGTCCGTTTCGGTGGCTTTTGTGCAGTTTACATGTCTATTAAGACATTTAGGTTTTGACTCGCGAGCGGTGCTTATCTATTATTACTGTGGAATAAAATGGGTTTTGCGTCAGCAGTGACTTTACGGGGATTCTCTGTTTGACTCTTTCATGGGGGAAAAAACGAAGTCTTCCTGTTATTGACGTTCGAGCAGATGTTTAACTGTTGTCGGGTGCAAAAGTCTTACCCCAGACACTTGAACATGACCTGAGGATTTATTCGGTCCTTCTGATGTTGCAGGGCTTTGTGAGTGTTTGGTAGAGATCACAATCCAGATGGAATTCTTCGGCCAACACAACAAGCAAATGTTTCTTTGCGGTGGATCATTGAGTTTACTTAAAATTCAGGCTCAGTTGCTTTTGTTTTGAAACGCAGCGGTAAATGGCTAAGGATGGTTTACAGTCTGTTTTAAAAAAATGTCCAATATATAGCAGCCTAATATAGGATTTTAAATTAGAACTGCTATTTATAACTAATATAATACTAATACGTCTGATGCTATCTGTCATAGTTATAAATAGCACTTAAGTTATACGTTAAATAACGAAATAGTTCTATTTTAGTAAGGAAAAACCTCCCCTATTACTGAAATCTCCCCTATTACTGGAAAAAATGATTCAAAGATGATTTCTTGGATTTACTAAGTTGTTTTTTTTTAAGTTAAGTGGTTGTAAACCATTTATTTGGGCTGAATTTAAACAATCAAATTAAGTTGAACATAACTAAATTTAATTTGTTTAAATTCAACCCATTTAAATTGTTTGCAATCAGCTGATAATTAGCCCACAAATAAAGTTCCCATAAATCTTCTTAATAAACGGGATATTTGAAGCATGATATTGTGGGTTTTATAAAAAGGTAGGCCTATGACATGTTCGTACAATGAATGTCTTATAGCAATTAACTTGAAATACCTTGTTCTTTATGCCTCATACATTATAAAACTCACTTTTGTTTTATTGGTCTAAAAGTAGCTCCTTTTATATTTGGGCTGTCTGGTTAAGTGTGAGTCATCAGACTTGTGAATGCATCTTCAGGGGAAAATAGATCTGCAAAAAAAGCCTTCTGTCACATCTATTTCTTCTCTGAATCAAAAACACTTGGCTCAAATTCAGAGTTGATCATTTGTAGACCTGTCTTCAGTACTTTCCACAGCGGAGTACAATTTGTAAATCGATAATAAAAATACAAAAATGTGAGTACAAAGCTGTGCTCCTGTGATGAAATATGTATGAGAACCTATTCAAGGAACGAAGGAAGGTCCAGGAGTAGAAAAGCACGCAACAATTTGGCATCATGGTCAAATTACGACAGCAATATGATTTCTGTCTATGGAGGGTTTCCCTTCTTTTGGAGCATGAAAAAAAAAAAAAACTTCAAGGGACACAATGCAGAATTAGGACACTTCCTTTGGTGGAGGATGAGAGAGGGAGCAGTGAAGAGAAACAGAGGCTGGTTTTGTCTGAGCTCAGTATACCGGCATCCAAACAACACAAAGCCTGCCTAACCAGCCATTCACTTTAACTAGGCCTCTGTGCATAGCTAATGCACTGAGAACAGCCTCCCTCCAACAGCACAAAACAGAGTTTGGGGGAAGCTGCTGAGGGGAATGAGGAGGAGTTATTATAGCTGAGCACTGTGATCAGCTGTGCCGTTCATGCTTTATGTCTATTAAGAGGAAAGCTCCTAATAGGTGTATTCTTCATTTAATAACAGGAAAAGGAAATGATAAACGATCTTATCTGAAAATTATTTGGGCTTGTGTTTTTCCCTTGAAATCTGAAGGATGCGGTACTGTTTTCAGTTATAAAATACTAAACACATTATTCAAGTTGGGCATCTGTACAAAAACAACAACATAATTAATTGCTAATGCTAATATATATAGCAATTTAAAAGCAATTTAATGCTAATATATATATATATATATGTTTTTTTTTTCCAGTCAGTGCACATGTGGCACTGACAACCTTGAGGCCAAAGTAAATTATCTATACAAGTACGCAGACATCACTGCTTGGCCATGACATTGCATTTGTGACGTTTCTTTCTGTAAGATCAAATAATTAACTTTAAACATGGCATTAATAATGTTTATATAACATGGATATGACCTGAAAAAGAAAACTAGAAGTAGACAGTAGCCTGGTTTCCATTAGAGATTTGCACAAAAACCGTTGCGCTTATTTCTAAATGTTGATTAAAAAAACAGCTAAATAAAAGTGTTTCCATGAACTGATGATACGTGGCTAAACCAGTACAGTAAGCACAATTTAACGGGTAATAGAAATGCAGCCACTTTAAAGGGTTGGTTCACCCAAAATTCTGTCAATAATTACTCCCCCTCATGTCTTTCCAATACCATGAGGCCTTCATTTATATTCAGAACACAAATTTAGATATTTAAGATGAAATCCGCCCCTTTATCCTCCATGTACAGCAATGGTCCAGAGATGTTCAAAGTCTGGAAAAGGAATCAAGAACATTGTCAAAACATTCCATGTGACTTTTGTGGTTCAACTGTAATCATACAAAGCTCAAAGAACAATTTTGTACACAAAAACAACCTCATGTTCACCAATGTCCTTTCTTCCTTGTCACGCTGTCAGAGTGCACATTTACCTATTGCCATTAGGTCATATTGCTCCTAGTAAATGCACCCTGATATGTGGCGGAAGACATATGTGAACGAAGTCATTTTTACTTTATTTTTTTAGATGCACAAAATGTTCTTGGTGCTTTGTATGATTACAGTTTCACCACTAAAGTCACATGGAATGTTTTGACAATGTTTTTGATTCCTTTTCTGGATTTTACATATCTTGGGACCATTGCTGTCTATGGAGGATGAGGGAGCTCTCCGAGAGCTCTCGAGAGGGAGCTCTCGGCTCTCAGAGTTCATTTGTGTTCCTAAGATGAACAAAGGTCTCAACGGATTGGAAGACATGAGGGTGAGTAATTATTTACAGAATTATATATTTTTTGGGTGAATTAACCCTTCAAGCTAACGCCTTATATAACAGAGCATATTTAAAATTCTGCATAAGCAGAATTTGGAGTTCAGTCATCCAAAATAATCAAACGTGTAGTTGGCAGCATGCAGATCATAGGAATTAAACACAGGTATTGGAAAGAGATCAGAAAAGGAACACAAACAATGATAGGAAGGGAGAGAGATCTCCCCTGTAACATTTATTTAACTCTATTTACAAGTTTGGAGAAACATCAGTTTGAGCAAAGATAATGGTCGTCTAAAAAAAGACTGCTACAGAAAACTGAACATGATTTCAGTGTCAGAATGAACAGAATGGAGGGCAATTCAACAATGCTGGCAGCTCAACTCAACTTAGCAATAAATCACACAGCTGTAACAGAAACTATGTACACATTTAGCATTTTGCCATTGAGGAAGATACACAAGCTTTATCTGGGATAAATTAATCCATTCTTAGGATTATATTACTTGAATACATATGTGAAAACGTAGCTCCAAAACATTGGAAGAGATGTCATGGTGATAAACATGAAATGATTGCGTAGCTACACATTGTTGAATTGCACGTTCGTAAGATTACGATCAGATAAAGAAAACAAAAAGGATCTTTGAGGTCTCGGTTTAAGATTGAAATGCAGAAATGTGAGGACATGAGGAGTTTCTGAAGACTTTTTGTCAGTATTTAGGTTTGATGGACAAGTTGATGGAAGGCACACTACTGGTCACCAAAGAGAGGTAAGACGAGGCCTCTGTCATACTAAAACTGATTGTGCTTGTGTTTATGTTTTTATCCATATGTGTATCCACGTCATTTGAGCAGATAAATATATTCATGCGTAAATGGCAGCGCTTGTCACCTCAAACACTCCATGTCTGGTATGTAGTTTATATTTAGTGTCTAAGAAGATTTATCATATGTTTAGTTCAGTCAGTTGTGGCTCCTGTTAAGGCCGTCATGTGATCAGCCAGAGGGTAGAGATATGCAGAAAACGAATAAGTTCTCTTCAGTTCACTACTGACCTCAAATCAGTCAAACTGCTACAATAATTCTATTGTTTCTCTCAGAGCAAATAAAAGCGTTGGAAGTTAATGATTGTCAAGATTCTGTGTGGCTAGTTTTAAAATACTTTCAGGGAAAAAAAATAACCCATCATATGCATTGTAGGTACAGAAGTCTCTTTTTTGATACTTCGTTAAAGTGCTTAAAGGGTGTCAAATGTACATGGGAAGGAGCTGGTTTTGCCAGAGTTTGGCAGAGGGCTTACAACGAGGATCACAGCAAATCCACAGCACTCAGAAATCACACATCTTCAGGAGGGACCAACAAGAGATGAGGATATCACATGCAAGCGTAGAGGCTTCACACAGGAGAGGTACCTGATCGAGCCCAGCTGTCCTGGCAAGTGCCCTCCTTCAGGAGGTGTGATCGGTCTGGGGAAGGAGGGAGAGGAATGGGGGACTGGTGAAGGAGAGAGCTGTTAGGGCTTGTGATGTCGCCTTCAGCAACAAAAGTCAGGTCCATGCCGCTCTCCTCTTCCTCCAGTGCCTGGACCCCTCCGTCACTCCTCCAGTCTGTGATCCCGGACGAGCCCCCCATTTGCGAATGTGGGATTGGGGAGAGCGAGGAACTGAACGGTGGCGGATTTCGGCCGGCTGTGTTTCTGAGGGCACTGTTAGGAGGCATTAGGGCTCGTCTGGGTGCTTTGCCCTCCACCGCTGAATCTAAGCTCTGCGTTTGGTGACTGGCACTGAGGGCAGAGCCGTTCTCCTTGGATCGGGGCCGAGTCTTGTGGGAGACGGGTGTGGAGCTGAGGTTGTTGGCGTCTGCTTCTGTGTCGAGGCGCAGGAAGTCGGGCAGGACAAGGTCTGATTTGTTCAGCAAACCCCGCTGGTCGTCAGCTCTGTTGCTCTGTGCTTTGGATATGAGCTCGAAGAATTCTGCTTGAACAACACACACAAGTTTAAACCTTTTCATTTGCTGAAACTTCATCTGACTTTCATCTGACACTTTACAGTGGGCATGAGAGAGAAAGCATTCTTGCAAGACATAGGCAACGGTTCAAAGTGTGCTTGTGTTAGCTTTAGCTACATCAGCCAGTGTTGCTACAGAGACTGGGTAAGAATTAGTGTGAGCGCTTTTCTTTAAAGAAAGACAGATTATTCAAGAAAGGGGTATAGTTTTTGTTTTACCTTCAGCTTCATCTATATTAAGCTTTTTCTGTTTTCGCTTTTCCACCTGGGCCCTGGTTTTCACAGCCGAAGCCTTTCCTGCCGCTTTGTCCTCCCCCTGGGTAGCGACAATGAGAATGGGGCACATTAAGGGTGCGTGGACGAGAACCGCCTTCTGTACAAGGCTTTCTCTTGGGAGCCAGGCTAAAACTACAGGGGCCTCATAGGGGCACGGAGTGGGCCTCTAGTCGCTATCGCTAAAACTAGTTTACATACTCTACTTGTGCAGGCACACTAAAGTCAATCTCCATACAGCACAGCACCTCACCGCAAAAGAACCACCACCAGCACAACATGCCACCACAACATCCAACATAGGTGAACATCCACGCTTCAGTTTCTCACGTCTTTCCACCATTTCTGTCAACATATCACACAGCTATCAGTAAGGCGAGATAAACTATAGAAGGGAGGGATTCTTGAACCAAGAAACTCTTGGTGGACAGAAGCTACTATCCCCTCACAACAGTGTGGTGTGTTGATGGAAAGGGAAATGGGTTGCTGTGATTCAAGAAATTGTGTTAGATCATTCAAAGGCCCAGAAATGCAGACACACACAGCCTTCAGATTGGAGGAAAGAATAGGGGAGTCAGCCATGCACAGACTCCCCACAGGCACGCCAAAAACATACAGAAAGTGAGGAGGAGCAGATGGAAGTGTGCGATCTTGGAGATCGAGCTCTTACTGTGGCAGATTGGCTTCGTGTAGACAGAGGTGGACCGTGACTTTTCGATGAGACCAGCTTTTGTTTATCTGTTTAGAGAGAGAAAGAGTTAACTCACCTGTTTTAACTTTAATAGCAGGTTGGCGACATTAAAAACAACATGCAAATGTATTCACAACCCATTTTATTTGCAGTTATCATGCACTTAAGTGACTGAAAACATTACATCCAATGCAAGCTGTTTTATAACCAAAAATACTTTTTAGAAATGTACTTCTATTTACAAACGTACCTAAAAGATTCTAAAATTAATCAATCAATTAATGTATTATTCGAAAAGAAAACAGTTTGGCTTGCATTTTATGGTTCACAGAAAGCATAATCAAACAATCAAATTAGATGTTGTGAATGATGTCTGTCCTGTGTGTATGTGAACCTCTTGCCTTTCCCAGAAACGTGGTCACCTGCTTCAAGAACCACCCTCAGTCCATCTAGATTAGATATAGGAAGCCCAAGATCCAGCGGCTCTTTCTCTCCACTCTGCCCAAACAAAACATATGTAATTTATATTCATTACCTAAAATCACTAAACTCATATTTCACGTTACAGCATAACAGTCAAGTTTCCTCATCATCACTGATTTATTCCTCTAAAACCAGCTAAACAGGCAAAATGATGGATATATATATTCCATGCCCTGTGTAACCTGATACCTCAATGTGCTTCTTAACATAAAACACCCAGTCAATATGTATTTGAGGAGAACTTTGTGATGAATCAGTTCAGCTCTGAATGTATTATTAAAAGTGCAGGATCTAATTAGAGAGCAGCTTGTGTTGATTACAAAAAAACATAGATGAGGATTCAGCCAAGAATATAATTATTATAAATTGTTTTATGTACAATATTGTGCATAAACATTTTCTAAAGTACATGTCTAACCAAAAAAGGAAGGATAAATCCATTAAAATGTATTTTTAGCATGTAAAACACTCTTTTATTTATGAAATGCAAATGTTTGACTCACTATCGTGGCCACCAGGTCTCCTAAGTTCAAACCATATTTGGCCACCACTGGTCTCAGCACTTCTGTAACCGGCTTAGTGGGTTTTGCTTTCAGTCCAACAGAACGATTTATAGGCACCAGATCCAGTCTATGAGGGAGAGAGATGGAAGTTAAGGGAAATAAACTTTAAGCAACTAAATCTTGATGAACGTTTGATAATCAATGACTTCAGTTAAATTTGTGATGTGTAAAAAAAACTTGAATATATCAAAACAGATATAAATGATAGATGAAAGGATGAATGAATTGATAGACTGAGATAAAAACAGATAAACAGGTGTGTACCGGAATAGCGTACGTTTCTCCAGCCGCAGATCCCTGGAGCACAGTGTCATGCAGTCCTGGTCCAACACTAAAGGCTTTACACAAGGACAATGCATGCTATTATAGTCTTTTACAGCATTGTAGGATCTAATAATGCTGATGAGCACACATGCACACACAAACCAAAATGCATGCACACACAAACTGAAGAACACACCAAAAACTAAATATTATTTAAAAAAATTTATAACTGGTTATTATAATACAGTTATATACAATTTGCACCATGCAATGGTGAGCAGAACTGCACTTTAATGTTACCTTTTCTCCTCCCACTAGGAACAGGTCCACAGCAGCCAGATTAATGCCTAATTTCTCACACAAGCCTAAAAGCACCTCTCTGATAGAGACGCCGGGCCTTATGGGTACTGAGCAGCATGAGCCATCCGGTAGGTTAATGTTACAGTGACGCACGGCACGCTCAGACAACGACATGGAGTTACGCGACACCTCGCCCTGTGGACAGTGGGACACAAACGAATGAACTATGCAAACAAATGAAATAAAACAACAACAAAAATTCTTGAAATAATACTCCTAATTGAACACTGTATTCTTAAACGGGCCATTTTAAAGTACCAATATAAAGCAACCAAACATTTCTTATGAAACGTAATGGCCAATCAGATCTATCAGTCAGATCTAAAACCAAATAATAGGCAATAGACAGTAAATATGATTGATGTCAACAATACAAAGCAACTCAAATATTGAAGGATTACAATGTTGTTCATGGGCAGCCAATAAATCCATTATCTGGCATTATACAAATTCCTTAAGAATATATGTAGATAAGTCACAACAATGACACTAAGATTTTGGACAACTCGTTCTTTATTTTAGGAGACAATACGTTTGTTTGTTGTGCACTTTGATCTTTAAAACCCATTTTGATCTTTTTTTTACACATTTTACATTTGCAGCACAAACAGCTACACTGCATTATTACACCGCACTACAATACACCTAACATTCAAAATTCAAATAATATACTAACACACTGGTTAACATTTTTTATGATAGTATGAAAAAATCCTAATAATACTACACAGATAAACATCTGACTCTTGACTCTCGAGTTAACTCTTGACCCACCTCATTTTTTCCAGAACCAGAAGTGGCAAGCTCCAAACTCGCACCAGACGACAAAGAGCCCTGTGATTCTCTCCTTCCGTTACTACCTGTAAAGCCTGCATTGAAAGACATATAGCATTTATAACCAACAAACAGGAAAATGCACTGAAAGAATTAAAAAATCATAATTTTCCTGTTTAACATACAAAAAGTATTTTGAAGATCGATTTTTTTTGTCCTACTCTGGTTTTCAATGGCTACCGGTTTCCTACATGCTTTGAAATATCATCTTTTGTGTTTTCAATAGAAAAAATTGTCATAAGTGTTTGGAACCACTTGAGAGAGTGAGTAAAGAATGACAGAACGTTCATTTTTGGGTGAACTATCTCTTTAAGGAGACGATAAGCACAGAAACAAAACAATCCAAACATGAAAAATATAAAAAGTTTATAAACAATTTAAGCACATGGTTAATGCAAAGAAACAAAATAAAGGTAAATTGCAGTCTGCGCTAGTAGCCTTGTGAGCAGCGCACCGACATGTTGTGCTATTGCATTTCGGGCATCCAAAGTTCGAGTCCCGGCTCATTTTCTACATACAACCTAACACAGGCAAAATGGCAAAAATAAAACTTTAAAAAGAAGTTCCACTGCAGATCTACTCACTGTAATCTGCGAGGTCTCTCTTTTTAGATCCTTTTCCAAAACTTCTATTTCTGGACCAGGAGAAGAAAATACTTTTTTTTTTATCGCCATGTTCATCTCTGCTGTCTTCATTCAGTGACCTTCCCGATTTGCTCTTCTTGTCTTCCTGCACCTTTTTAAAAACGTTAAATCATTACCATAGTCGAAAACAAAGGCAAGTACACAAGTTCCAAGATTCAGACAATACAAAAATCTTTCTTTCTAATGTGCAATGAATGAACCATTGACATGCAGCTCTGAGAGTTAAAATGGGTCAATAAATGGTCAGGAATTTACTGCGTCAAATGAGATCTGACTGGAAGGCATTGTGGGATGTTACCTGAAATGACCGTCTCGTTTCTTCAAAAGCTTCTATGATAACTAGACTAGACACTCATTTTTAAACGAGAACAGAATGCTGACAATGGCTTCAATCTCCCACTTCAAGATGTAGATAATTATAATTTAATATCTTTAATTGAGAAGCCATTCCAACTTACACTAATGCGAGAAATTTCAGCCAAACAATCGAACACTGTTAAAAAAAGGTCTTTATATGGATTAAAGGATTATAGGATATTTAAAGGATAAATTAAAGAATTTATATGGGTCATAGATAATTACGTATGAATATATATAAACCAGTGGGAGATAATTGTGTGTATCTATCTTCCTTTGATGTGCTTCATAGATTGTTTGTGTTTGTAATTATGCTTCAAGGGAAGTCAATGAGTCAACTGCAAACAAACCGTCGTCATTCTAATGAAGGGCACAAGACAAAAAGTAAACAGCACCGTGGGTGGGTGTGTGTATGTGTGTGTGTGTTACCTTTTTAGGTGTAGAGAGGTTGGAGCGGTCGGAACCTGTGCTATGTTTGGATGTGGGGCTACTGGGCACCTGGTAGGGGTCTGGAAGAGGACGGCCCTCCACCTCTGCAAGCATACATTCCTGATACAGGTAAGACTTTAGGAAGCGTGTGTAACTGTCAAACTTCATCAGGTTGAAGATCTGTTGATGGAAAAAATGAACAATGGTACTGTGAAACCAGGACCAGCACAAATTTCCACAATGGTCCAGCATAACCTCATTTTTTATGCTTGTTCAGCTTGTATAGAATTTCTGGTTTTGCTGGTTTAAGTAAATTGGTGAGGGCATAAGCTTGTCATGCTGGAACCAGCATCCATACATAAAAACGTATGATGAATGTGGGTCAGCTAAACATACACTTCCGTTAAAAATATGCATGTATACAAACAGTACAATGTAAAATAAAATAAAAAAACTTGAAAAAAAACCTAAAACAAATGAACTTTTCTACTATACTAGATAACTATGTAAATAATACTAGATAATCAAACTGACAACAAATTAAAATAAATAGTTGAAACCTGATTAACTTATTAAATTAAAGTAACACTGGTAATGACTTTTTGTCATATAATTTATTTACAGTGTATTAAAATGTGTTTGAATAAACTCAAATTTAGTTTTATCACTGATGCCATTTCTTCCCGTTATAAAATATAAAGCTGTTACTAAGAGTATCTTCATTCATTAATTTTCTTTTCAGCTTAGTCCCTTTATTAATTAGGGGTCGCCACAGTGTAATGAACCGCCAACTTATCAAGCATATGTTTTACACAGCGGATGCTCTTTCAGCTGCAACCCATCACTGGGAAACATCCATATACTCTCATTCACACACATACACTACGGACAATTTAGCTTACCCAATTCACCTATAGCGCATGTCTTTGGATTGTGGGGGAAACCGGAGCACCCGGAGGAAACCCACGATATCACGGGGAAAACATGCAAACTCCACACAGAAATGCCAACTGACCCAGCCGAGGCTCGAACCAGCGACCTTCTTGCTGTGAGACGACAGCACTACCTACTGCGCCACCACGCCGCTCCTAAGAGTATCTTTTCCAATACAATTCCATTGTCAAATTTCCAAAAGATAAAAAATGTGAAGTACATCTTTTATTTTGAATTCAAAGCATGTTTGTGACATTATATGTATTTATGTATGCATGCATGCATATGGTCATTCGTACACGCACACCCACACCGACACACAAATAAAAGCTGCTATTATTAACTCTCTATTCAAATAATGCTGAAACTGTTTGTTACATTTATAATAAGAGATTTGACTTGAGCACCAAATGATTTCTGTAGGATCATGCAACCCTGACAACTGTATTCATAGTTTTGCCAATACAGAAATAAATTAATTATTAGCAATTAATCATAATAATATAATCATTCATTCATTTTCTTTTGGCCTAGTCAATTATTTATCAGGGGTTGCCACAGCGGAATGAACCGCCAACTATTCCAGCATAAGTTTGCCCTTCCAGCTGCAACCCAGTACTGGGAAACATAATATGACATAATAATTATTATAATAATAAATCATCTTAAAGATTATTCATACAAAATCCTACCAAAATCTTAACATTTTTTGCAGGAACATGCTTGTTTCTTTTTTAAATCGTGAAATCTAAAAAGGGAAGAACTGACGCAGTAAAACATGAGCGAGTATCATGTTTCTGTGAGTTTGTGATTTATCCCAGATAAAGAGGTGACAGCCAGACAGGAGCCTCTAAATGCTACGTGATCCTCGGTCTAAAAAGACACTTTATAAGAGCGTGTTCTCTGCCGCCTCATGCACAAAGCTTGCTTGCAGGTTTCCTCACAGATATCATGAGGTTGGACTTCACAGGATGCTACATTCATGATCTTACGACGTCAAAGAGCTAAACTCAAATCACTTCATTATTTAGCATCTTGCCTGCAGCTCTCAAAGACAGCGTTGTCATTGTAATGCCTCAGACACATCCAGCAATTTCAAAAATAACACTGGGTATATTTTTAATCTTGGCAGGAAAAATAAAGTCAATGAAATCGTCTAATTATTCTACGGTATACTATGTTGTTGTTAACTGCTTGATTCCGCTTGGCTGAATACAATTTTAGCTTAAGGTGTGCAATTAATTTCAGATAAATGCATAGACTGTTAAAAATGCTGTCCCACACAATTCCTACATGTTGTCCCAACAACAATCGATTAAGTAAATTGTTTTTAGAAATGTAAGTAGATTGAACATAAAACAAGTATGATCTCCCCAAAAAACGAAAGAATTTTGTTGTTTCAACTTATTTTTAAAACATAGTTTGAACAAGGAGCAAAAGTGTATAGCTCATGCAATTGCAGCAGACCGCATCACACTGTGCTGAATGATTTCAGTTATTTTAAAGACTACAAAAATCAGGGTTCCCACTCGACTAAAAAGCTGGCTTTTCATGACCTATAAAGAAAGAAAAAGGCAGCTGCTGTGTTGAGAAGTCCCTCCAGATTTTTGCGATTCTGCAATCACTAAATTAAACGAAAAAACAAGCAAATGGGACAAATTTTACAGAAGCTTGCAATAAAAGCGGCAGATTCCCTGCAGATTTTGGCCAGCCAGGGCACTGTTCAAATTCCTTACATGCCATTTGCATTGTTTTATATAAAATAACATAAATTCTATTTGCATATAGAAATTGCTCATAAAGTGCGGGATAGCTTGAGATGTCATAGACACTGCATGTCGCTGCGCTTCTCTTTAGGTGTGTGACCTGCTTTGGTTGTGTCTTGTGACGTTTTCACAATGAACCTTCAGCCAAAGATTAAACAAGACGTTCATTGTATTGACTGAAATTTAAGAGGTACCTTTCTCTCTTTGTTTCTCTCAGTGTTGTTTTAATATAAATTATAGAATATTTATAATTCAAATAATGCTGAAACTTTTTGTAACATTTATAATAAGAAATTTTACTTAAGCACCAAAGAATTTCTGTAGGATCATGCGACACTGACGACTGTATTAACAGTTTTGCCATTCATTCATTCATTCATTCATATGTAAAATAAATTAATTATTAATATTTAATCAGTTATTATAAAAATTAATTAATTAAAAGATTATTCATACAAAATCTGACCAAAATCGTACAATATATTTATTTTTTAAATCATGACATCTAAAAAGGGAAGAACTAGCAAAATGGTCATACATTTTTAATTTAAGAGCTAACAGTGTTGTTTTAATATAAATAATAGAGACCAATGATTCTTGAGGTCAAAAAAGTAATGAAGAACTAAGAGATAACTAAAAACTAGGAACAAAAGTGTTTATATTTTCACGGCAAAAACAAACAAACAAACAGAGGAAATGGAGCAAACATTGAGAAAAAACAGATTTTAGACAGACATGTTTCTTGCTAAATCTAGATGAGTGATTGAGCACTAAGAGGACAATAACACCCACAGACAGTACTTTAACAAGGAAATGCCTGGTGACTGTATTTGATTTCCAGTTGACAAGTGGGAAAAAAATGCAATTTTAGAAAAACGAAAAAATTGGCCAATAAACTATTTTGTAGAAGCTGAAAATATAGAATAAAATAGATTTACTTTGATAAATGGGATAGAAAAAAATGATTTTGATTTAAAATGGCAAACAAAAAGGATTTTACCCTGATATTACATTCATTCATTCATTCATTTTCTTGTCGGCTTAGTCCCTTTATTAATCTGGGGTCGCCACAGCGGAATGAACCGCCAACTTATCCAGCATATGTTTTACGCAGCGGATGCCCTTCCAGCTGCAACCCATCACTGGGAAACATTTATACACTCATTCACTCACATATACTACAGACAATTTAGCTTACCCAATTCACCTATACCGCATGTCTTTGGACTTGTGGGGGAAACCGGAGCACCCGGAGGAAACCTACGCGAACACGGGGAGAACATGCAAATTCCACACAGAAATGCCAACTGACCCAGCCGAGGCTCAAACCAGCGACCTTCTTGCTGTGAGGCGATTTTGCTACCCACTGTGCCACCCTGATATTACATGACTTGGACAAAAATATACAAAAACCTTTTAAAAACTCCACAATATTCCAGAAAGACCATGACCTGTGTTAAACCAAATCAAATCAAAAGACTTTGGTTGAGATGTGTAAGAAACAAGACCTTCAAACAGGAGCTGTCTCAAGACAAAAACCTGACAAATGTCTTAGAAAGCATGGTAACACTTTACAATAAGATTGTTTTAGTTAATGCATTTACTAACATGAACAATGCATTTATTACAGTATTTGTTCATGCTTAACATGAACGTTATTGTTAGTGAATGGACTTAAATTTGTTGATTGTAAGTACATATTAATTCACGGTACATTCACTAATGTTAACAAGCGTGAATAAGTATTTTAATAATGCATTAGTATATGCTGAACTATGATTAATAAATGCTGTACAAGTATTGTTCATACTTTGTTCATGTTAGTAAATACATTAACTAATGAAAGCGTATTGTAAAGTGTGAGTGAAAGTACAATAACTTAACAATATCTTCAACAACAATATAAGTGAGTAACTGACTCTGGTCTGTTGAATTATTAGAAAACAATTTACAACCAAGATGTAATTCACCAATCAATTATTCCTTATTAATTGGTCAGGGAAATATGTCAACAATTTTAAAATCTTTAGAATGGTCCTGATGTCCACACGCCTGAGGTACAGAGGAACATTTTCAAGCTCTGTTAATAGTCTTCCGGACAGTGTTGTATCCCGAGGGTTTCAGTAAACATCCTGACTGAGCGTTTCCTGTCTTACCTGAAGCTGTTGCTCTTTAAACATGTCTGGCCTCGGTGCGTTGAGGATGTCGTCAGCCAGCTGAGCTTGACTATCAATGTTGACGGGTGTGGTAGCTTTACTAGACAGGAAGCTGTTGTAGATCTCTCTGGCCCTCTGGGACAGCTGGAGGACAAACAGTACAAGGTCACAATCAAACGGCAAATGAAAAACTTTGTTTATTTCATCTTGGCCACACAAAGGGTCTATTCATGGACCTTGAATGGACTGCTATGGAGAATACAAAAAGTTTTAATAAACAGCGAATATAATTAAAAGTCGTAAAAAAACTTATTTTCAGGAATAAAATTAGCATTTTGGATGATCTGAAGCTGTCATTTATTTAAAGAGACTTGCAAATTGCAATTAACATCAAACATGCACAAAGCACACACATATTTGGATTGGTGTTGAATGAGAGAAAGTAATAGATTAGTTTGAACTTGATATTTAATTTATGTAGTTGTTTTTTGATGAATACAACAATAATTTCTCTTTGCTTTACGCTTAAATTTGTAACACTATTTTATGTTCTGTTAAATTTAAAGTAGCGCTGTCAAAAAGTTTAATCGCTGTGGGGACTTAACGATGCAGACACCGATAACTTAGTCGACACCTGTGATCAGAATCACCTTGTTCAAGAGCCATTTTGGTCTCTGACCAAAATCAGAAGGTCAGGCCACTTTTGTTGCAGTACAGAACCGGAAGTGGATGCCTTGAGGCTATCAGCCTCGTGACTGGTTCATCATCAGTTAAGTGTCATCGGACCCACTATCCTGATCAAGTTAACTCAAGACGAATAGGTAATTGATCACAAGAACACTTTTCTTAACAAAGAGCTTGTGTTTGACCTCAGGAAATGGGGGTTTCAAACCCCACACAAGACAGAGACTTAACAGACTTTGGTCCAAAACAAAGAACCAAAATCCTCACTGAATATTATAAACTATCACCAAACATTAAAGTTCATCAGATCATCCTCAAAGCGATGATAGTGGACTTTTAATGAAATAAAATTGTATTGCTCTTGTATGACACCTGAATCCTGTCTACGCTAACAATGCATTAATCATGCATAACCATTATGCTTTGATTTATCACAAATGTACCATTATGTGTATGTTATTTGAGATGAATGAATGAAACCCTTTCCCTTTCTCTCATTTCTTTTAATTATAGATATGTAAAATGTATCATGTTCACATTATAAATGTATGCTTAATACTATAATACTATATTTCTAAGCACCATGGCTCATGTGAGTGAGTCACACCAAAGCTGCATGTGCTGACATGTGACTGTCATGCAGATCCACGGACAATGCCTTATTGATCCAGCTCTATTAGGAGCCGGAAACATTGATGGTTAAAAACCCATCACCCCAAAACTCTCTGGTCCAGTGGAGTCCAGTCCAACAGAGTCAAGTCAAGCAGAGCAGTTGCACCAGCAGCAGCTGTTGAGGAGTTGAGATGCTCCGCTTCCAGGACAACTCTTCTCTAGGTCCAGTCCAGGCGGACTCGGACACTAAGATGGGTTAAGTGTTCGGACACTTAAACTTCCCCATCTTCCTTTTACTCTTCTTTGCGTTGAGAGTCTAGTTAAGTTAAGTTGCGCCGCGAAACCAGTCAACGTGACTGCAGTTTTTGGCTCCAACTTGAACTACCGGACTTCACTTCATCAGCAGCCTCAGATACGTCACTTCAACGACCAACCAACCAACTACTAGCGAACGCACGTGGGAATCCAGCTCCACAGAGGGATTTCACCACATCACTGAGGAACGCAAGTACATCTGCAGATCCATTACTGAACTGGTGTATGATCTGCTAATCATGAAAAATGATAAATAACCCTGTCTAAGACACAGTAAAGGTTGAATTGATTATTTGGTTCGCTTGGTTAGGTTTTACATCTTGAGGTTTTACAACACATTTCTCCTAAACTCTTCTTTTCCTTCTATTTCTTGTCTGCAACCGGTATGAATGTGTGTGTGTGTGTTTGTGTTAGTTTTGTTTGTAGTCAATAAACTCTCTTTTGTATTTAAAGGAAAGTGGCCTGAGTATATTTATGAATTTATTGCCTTATACCTAGATTTTGTTACCCTGCTTAAGTAATAATGTGTTTTTACCTTATTTCGAATAGCAATATTCATTTTGGAGTCAACAGCACTGTCTGTTCAAACGAGCGCTGGACGATTCGTTTGTTCAGTTCAAAGGAGTTGATTCTTTTGAAGCCGCTTTAAATTTTGTTATATTCCCTTTTGAGCTAATTTAAAGTTAACACACTACATAATTGTTTATTACACGTGCGAGGCCCTACATCGTGAGGCCCTTAATCGCATCCAAAAAGAAATTCTGTTTTTACATAATATATGTGTTTAATGTGAATATGGACACATGCATCCATATATTTAAGTGTATATTTGTATATATTTATTATATATGTAATTATATATAATATATGTAAATATTTCAAATATTTTATGTATGTTTGCATTTATATATAGAAAATAAATATACACTGTACACATGCATATATTATATAAATACAAACTTTTATATTAAATGCGATTAATCGTGATTAATCATATGATAGCAACAAATTAAAGGATTTGTTGTGGACTAATTGGGACTAAAATACAAACTCTAAATATTTATATCTCCTTAGGTGTCAGATATTATTTGTCAGACATTGCCAGGGAGTTTTGGCGAACAGGTGATATATCTTAGAAAGCCAGACAAAAAAGGCCTGCAGTATGCATTAAAGGGGTATATTCACGACATAATATGCAACCAATTAGAGAATAATTTAATCAAAACTGAAGCTAAAACTTTAGTTCATGCACAGCAGGATAGGTGAAATTTAAAAAGAATCCAATAATAACAAATTAAACCGTGATTTCTCTTTTTTAGCCAAAAAGCCTGATAGACTAATTGTTGTCCAATGAAATATAGCGTTATTAACCGACGAGGAAACACGCATGGACAGTGCTTCTACATAATGAATTCATAGAAAGAACAGCCAGAAAGGGGAAATTGATGGATTTGTGCCAAATATTAGCATCATTGACCCATAACAATGTACAGTACCTATAACTGTCAGTATGTTTTTTTGTGCTTTTTATAGTTTCTATTTTAATTTGAAGTTAAGTGGAAAAAATAAATAAATTGAAATGCAAATCAAAGTATAAATAGCAGAAGTGAACAAATAGATTTTCCCTACCAGCAAATATTAATCCGACACCAAATATAAAAGCAGACACTAACCCGCTATATTGTCGTCACCAATGACTAAATCTCCAAAAGACAGACGAAAACATTGGTAAATTGTAGCTCTGACATGGACATGAGGCATATAAATTACTGAAAAACAGCTGCGGGTGAAGTATATTGATGGCAAGTGCTCAGATTGTGATCATATCTCTGTTTTGTTCTGTTGATACGTAATCCAAATATTCGTAGCTTGAAACAAATGGAAATATGACAGAATTGTGCTGCTTTTACGGCCCCTCACACAGCTTGATCCACGCTGGCATTTCTCCCCTTGGGTTTTAGGCTTTGGAAAGGGAATAAAATTCCACCACCCCGTCCAAACTTTTAGGATACTGGGTATCAGATTTGCACAATCCATATGCACAATGCTTTGGCTTGTTTCCCTCGCTCGAAAGCTTGACAGACCTCCTGCGTGTAGCTACGGTTGCTAAGCCACGATTGGTGAGTGGCGGTTTTCGGGTATGGCTTAGCGAAGGGTCAATTAATTCATTTATTCGTGCTTTGAGCAACGCCATTTTGACTTGGTGCAAATTATTTTCCAGAAAATGCACTAAAATAAAAGTTCCCCAGCGGGAGGGGAACTACAATGCTATGTGGAAACTTGCCGATGACAGCGCACGGAGCCACAATCAGTTCGTGTATAAGAATGCCAGCCGTGCATCGCAACAATCTTTTTTTCGTGCAGACTGAAAGAGACTAGTTCTGCGCGTTTTGACCCGCTGCCTTTCAAGCAGCCGCTCAGAATGCTCATGCAAAAGCACATTGGTCTGCAGCGATAGACCTGAAGGACACGTAAGTTCATGCTTCCATTTTCCGACACCACCGGCAGTTCTTGCAGTTTGTGTGCGAGTGTCGATCATGATAGTACAAAGTCCTCCCTTTCGGGCTCTCCCTGTCTCCGCGGGTTTTCACCAAGCTCGCGGAGGATGCCCTAACGCCCCTTCGGCTCGCGGGCATCTGCATACTCAATTATCTTAATGACTGGCTTATAGCTCACTTGCGGGATCAATTGGTTATGCGCAGGGACTGGGTGCTGTGGCACCTCGACCTGTTGGGGTTTCGGGTCAACCGAGAAAAGAGCAGGCTCGCCCCCATTCAGAGCTTCTCTTTTCTCGGATTGGAGCTGGACTTGATCACCATGACGGCCCACCTCCCCGAGAGCATACCAAGCCGATGCTGACCTGTCTGAGAGAGTCGACAGGAAAACTGTGGTCCCACTGATATTATTTCAGAGGCTCCTGGGGCATATGGCATCCGCAGCCGCTGTCACGCCGCTCGGGTTCATGATCGGGGTCCCCAGATGCGCATGGCATGCGGGCACGCACCGGATGACTGTCACTCTGCTGTGTAGCTGCATCCTCAGCCTCTGCATGGACTCCGCGTTTCTACAGGCCTGTGTGCCTCTAGAACAAGTGTCCAGACATGTCGATGTTCCGATGGATGCTTCCAGTACGTGCTGGGGGGCCGTGTGTTGCGAGCATGCAGCTGTGGCTCCGCGGAAAGAATCCGGTTGCATTGGCATATCAATTGCCTGGAGCTGTTGGCAGTGTATCTCCATGCGCCGTTTTTACCGGTGCTAGAGGGGAAACACGTGCTGGTCAGGACGATGGTGTATATCAACCTCACTGGGGTATCCACTCTCGCTGCATGTCTCAGCTCGATTGCCGTCTGCTCCTCTGGAGTCATACGCAGCAGAAATCGCTGAGTGCCATTCTTATCCCCGGCGAAGTCAACCATGCAGCCGATGCGATCTCACGTGCGTTCTGGAACGCGCTGACTAACACAGCTGGCCCCAGGGTGTGCATAAAAATGCATTTCTCTAGTGAGCCTACATGCACAGATACTGTGTAATGTCAGGGAGGCAAGGAACAGGTCTGTTTATTGCGCCTCTCTGGCTCAACTGGACCTGTATTTCAGCTTTCTCTCATGACGGCCCCTCCCTGGCATGTCCCTTTGAAGAAGCACCTTCTTCTCTGGGACAGGCACCATCTGGCATCCGCGCTCGTGCTGGGAAAGCATCGCCTCATCATCCAGATCCCAGAGGCGTGAGACGCTGGATAATTAAATCAATCCTGTCCCCCTCTCATACCCACTTGGGGATCTCTCTTAGGAGAGGTCTGCTCGATCCACTCGATTCAGTATCTTAAGATTTCTGTCCGGGTAGACAGCTCTGCTGCTTGCGTTGGCATCGGCCAAGAGGGTCGGGTATCTGGAGGCATTTTCGGTCAGCGAAGTGTGCCAGCAATTTGGGCCGGCCCACTCTCACATTTTCCTTGAGACCCCGGCCCAGCTAGGTGACCGAGGTTCCTGCAGTGCTTTTTTTTAGACTGCGTAGTGAACCTGCAAGCGCTGGCCATGGAGGAGGCAGACCCAGCCCCTTTCTTTGCTGTGTCCTGTTCGCGCTCTGCGCTATGTGACCGCATTAGAGCTTACGACTCTAAGCAGCTTCTTTTCTGTTAGGATCGGCAAACGGGAAGTGCCGTATCCATACGGAGGTTGGCCCATGGGATAGTGGATGCCATCTCCTTCGCTTTCAGTGAGAGCGCACTGGACTAAGAGTATCGCCTCCTCTTGTGCGTAAGCACGCAGTGCCTCTATAACAGACATCTGTAGAGCTGTGGGCTGGGCGACACCTAATAGATTCGTAAGATTCTATAATCTTGAGTGGAGCTGATTTTCCTTACGTGTGCTGGATAACGCCAGTGAATGAGGAAATTAGGTACGGTGTTTGAAACGCCTTCTCTCTAACACAGAGTTGTGTGCTCTTTTCTTACTCTGCTTTTTTCCCCCTTCGGCGAACCCTACAGAGTTCCTCTGAGGCCCCCAGCACCTGACTAAGCGGAGGAGACGGGTGCCTGGCCTATTATGTTGTTGGCATTCCCGCTCGGTCAGCCCACATTCTGGGTATCGGTCCCTGCTATGTGCGATCCCCATTGGCGATCCCATATGCTTCACTCAGCCACGGTATAGCTCCCCGCTCTCCAGGCGGGCCCGTGTCTTCCCTCCCTGCTAACCATCCTTCATATGTGTACTCCCCCTTCTCAGGGTTAGTCCATATTCTTGCCACCAGGTCTCCCCATTTGGGCAGCAGGTGGCTTCTGCAGCATCCTTTCCATCGGGACTGCACACTTTCCCAACGTACTGTCATATTTTAAAATTCCTAGAAACTTAAATAGGTGCATTTTTTACGACTCCCCAAAAAATATAAATAAGCCTTAAGCACTTCACAGGTAAGTAAGGTAAGTAAGGGCCAGGGGACACGTTGGAGGGCTGCGTCTCTGGTGATGATGGTGCGCTCACACTGGAGCCTGGCAAACCTCTCATCAGCGACGTGGTAAGGTTTAATCACTGTGGCGTTTTCCATACATTGCCCCATAGTGGAAATTTCCACATAGCATTGTAGTTCCCCTCCCGCTGGCAAGCGAAACGATTAGTACGTAACCCTCGTTCCCTGAGGGGGGGAACAGAAATGCTAAGTTCCTTCGCCACAATGATTGCGCCTTAGCTGCCAGCTGTAGTTCGGCTTCTTCAGCTAGAAAAGTTGTTGTTGTGATGCACGGCTGGCATTCTTATACACAAATTGATTGTGATTGCTGCCAGCTGCGTGCGCTGACACCGCCAACTTATTGGCATTTCATTGGCCCATTTTATTACTCTTCAGAGTGAGTGGTTTCTGACGAAATCCCCATAGTGGAAGTTTCCACATAGCATTCCGGGGAATGAGGGTTACGTAGTAACCGTTTTGTTTTCAACAATTCAATACATACAGTTGAAGTCAGAATATTAGCCCTCCTGAATTATTAGCCCCCTGTATATTTTTTCCCCATTTTCTGTTTAATGAAAATAAGTGTTCAACACATTTCTAAACATAATAGTTTTAATAACTACTTAATAAAAAACTGATTTCTATTATTTTTGCCATGATGACAGTACATAATATTTTACTAGATATTTTTCAAGATACTGTACTAGTATTCAGCTTAAAGTGCAATGCAAAGACTTAACTAGGTTAATTAAGATAACTAGGCAAATTAGGATAATTAGGAAAATCCTTGTATAACGATGGTTTGTTCTGTAGACAATCGAAAAAATGCTTAGGTGGGCTAATAATATTGTCTTTAAGATGATTTTATAAAAATTAAAAACTGCTTTTATTCTAGCCAAAATAAAACAAATAAGACTTTCTCCAGAAGAAAAAATATTATTGGAAATACTGTAAAAAATACCTTGCTCTGTTAAACATCATTGGGAAATATATATTGTTTTAAATCACAGAAGGGCTAATAATTTTGACTTCTACTGTATAAAAAAAGCTATTTGAAGATATTTTTATAAATATGAAGACTTCATACCTGTTTCTTGTCTGTTTCAGGTACATGGCTGAAATATTCACAAGCTTGCCAAAATAAAATATTCTCCTCGCTAAACTCCTTCTTTAGAAACTCCTGTGGAATGAGGAAAAAAAGGATTAAATGCTTAATCTGGAAAACATAGACATTAAAATTGTCCTTCACAAATGCAGTCTTTCATTTAAAAAAACACTCACTGAAACTCACTAGCTAAACCAACTTCTCTTTACATTCTTTGCTTTACAGATAAGCAAAATCCTTTCCAAACACTTCCTGGTGGTTTTGTTTGAAACTCTGAATTCAGCGAGTTCCTCATGCAACCTCGCAGAGCCTTTGCAACTTCTGATTAAAAAATATCTGAATTCTTTAGGATTACAACTAAAATGCCTAAAGCTTGACTTGTATCCTCAGTCAATATTGATTGTGGATTCTGTAACAGCACGGCTACTGTGCAAATAGGTGATGTAGACTGCTCTGACATACCGAGAAATATCGGACACCGACAGGGTCCTGTAGCAGGCGCTCAAAGCAGACGGCCCATGATGCAACACGCCGTTCAGTGTGCCGTCTATGGCATTGCACGCTAGGTAGGCTGGCATTGCTGTTCAGACTGTTATCACTGCCGCAGCCTTTCAGGTCCACACTGTTAAGCTCTAGGAACAAACAAAAAGATAACAACGCTACTGTTATGCACACCAAATGCAACACAGCACTTCATGTTAAAGAAATGCATGAGACAAACTCATACAATAACACTTAAAAAGAGATCAACATTTTAAAATCAGGAGGAAAGTAAATGCCCAAAGTATTTTTATGTTATGCAATCATCATAACTGCCTGAACAAAGATCGGGGTGCTCTAAATTAAGACCACTTAAAATAGGCCCACTTTTGAAATTGCACAGCTGAACAGCTAGATGTGGCTATGCTCAAATCAAGATCCTTGAAGAGACATGTCTCTTAACACAAGCTAAATAATCTGCCAATGGGGTAAGCAAAATATTCTAGACAAATACACTTAAAATAGGCTATGTAAAAATGTCCGTCCGGAAATGCTTTATTTTAAACAGAAATAATTTTGTCTTAAATGAGCATTGAGATTGGACCTCTATTATTAACCAAAACAGTGTATC
This sequence comes from Danio choprae, assembly GCA_903798125.1. Classification (NCBI taxonomy): domain Eukaryota; kingdom Metazoa; phylum Chordata; class Actinopteri; order Cypriniformes; family Danionidae; genus Danio; species Danio choprae. The sequence continues at coordinate 4,755,851 of CAIGQW010054073.1, read as the reverse complement.
AAAATTAGAGATTCACTGCTCTTCAGTAAATAATGTAACTTTAATCAATATTTAAATACAATGAATAAAAAATGAACGCGTTTTTAATTTCTCGCATAATTAATTAATTCCTATATAGGCCATTGATTTTAATAATCAGATTTTTATTTTATTTTACCTTTTATTTTATTTTCAATTAAAGCATATCGTATTATTACATCCCTATGTAGACAGGTATGCCTCATTGGCAGATTATTTTGCTTGCTTTAAGGAAAAACTTAATTTTGACATATTATTTCTTAAAACTGGACAATATTTTTTGCTTGTCTAGAAAATGCTTCTTGATTTAAGAATTTTTTTAATATTTGAACTAGAAACAAGACAAAACTCTGAGTAAGAAAAGGATTCGTTTGCAGTGTGCAGTTGTTTTCAGTTGTTGAAAACTGTTGTTTATTTACTCGCTCTAAAGTAATAGATTAGTAGTAGATTAATAGTATTCTTTAGTAAATAGTATTCTTTAGTAAAAATGTGTTGATTCATAAAATCTAAGGCAATGGCTACTGGTAATTTAAGAGTCATAAAAGAAATGTATATAGGCAAAAGTTTTTAGTTTTTTTGCTTGTTTTACCTGCATACAGTGCTCAGCATAATTGAGTACACCCCATTTTGAAAATGAATATTTTTATCCATTTCTCAGTGAATATGGGCAATGTATTTTGGTGCCTTTAAACAAAACTGATTTATTAAACATATATTTATTAAAATAATATTTTAGTCACCAAACATATTAAAAAATTGAAAGATAATACAATTAAATTCAAGCAAAATATTGCTAAAAAATGTACAACCTACAAAATTTCACCAAAATTTTTCAATTTTTTTTTGCTTCTCTTGATTTTTCCTCTTTTTAAATTTGTATTTAATATTTTTCTATAACATAAATTTTGGTGTACTCGTTTTTGGACCGATTAGATAAGCTCCAGACTTGGCTTCAGTACTGACTAATCTAATGTATATGCACAAATATAATATTGTATAGCTTCCTATTAAAAATATGAATTTAAAAGATAGATTTGTGAGGGGTGTACTTATATGCAGAGCACTGTATATTTTTTGACTCTTAATGTGACTTTTATGAATCCCCAAGGAACCGTGTTTCAGCTAAAAATCTTAGTAAATATTCTACTGAAGAGAAAATTCACCTACATCTTGGATGCAAGTTTTCCCTTTTTGAGTGAACTATCCCTTTAACCTGATTTCTTACATCATCTGATACTCTGAAGCCCTGCTTTTCTGAAGCTCTGCGTTACTAAAGGTTGGTGAGCCATTGTAATCAAATACATATCCTTCTTTAAAGGCACAGTTCACCCAATCGTTTAAACAGACACTATTTTCTCGCCAACATGTTGCTTTAAACTCACATACTGTTAATTTATCTGGTAAAAATATATATTTTCACAGCTTGTAGTGCAAAGTTGCATAAACTTAAAAAAATTATATAAAAGTGGTCCAAGATACTATGAACTGGGGAATGGCAAAAGCAACAAAAATTAATAATAATAAATAATAATAACACACAGAAGAAATCAGAAGAAGAACATTCAGGAAGATCCTGCAGCAGACCATGGGTCGCAATCAGCATGAACTCTTACCTGGGTAAAGCTGGTACGAGCCAGTGTGATGCCACTTCACCAGATATTTCATGCCAATTGGACGCCAGGCTTTGACATCCATCACCCCCACATTACACAAACCCACTGCCATTGAGCAGAGGCCGAACAGTCATTAAACTGTCTATAAAGCTGCTGTACATGCTGGCCGCAAACATTATGAGCATCTATCCAAACAACACCACAACGAGACTACAAGCATGTATGGAGGTAAACAGATAGTGGCCTGTGCACAAAGCTCTGAACGGGCAGATGATCAATTATTGAAAGCAGAGAGAGGAGGGAAACTTAGAAGGTAGAGGTAGCTAAAACCTGCAATATTAATGCTGGATCAGCATAGCCAACCAGTAGCAGCATAGCTGAAGACAAACATGCACACACAAACAGATGGGACAATTTCATTTTGGATTGCGTTGCATAAAATGGCCATTGGATCTGGTGTAATAGAGCTCAATGGAAAAGAAGTGTGTACTTGATGAGATTGCATGCATCTAAATCATTTAAATTAAAAATGTTTAAAAGGTTTACTGGTTCATAATTAAATAATATATAAGATGTAATAATATATAACAATAAACCTTAGAATGTGCATTAACCAATCAGACATAGCATTCAACAGCCCTGTAGTAGACTTTAAGTACATTTGTGCTATGTATTGACATAAATATATACTGACTCAAAATATAATTTCGGACTGTCACAGAGAATGAACTTTAACAAAATCAACTAACCTTGCTTTCTCTTTAAAAAAATATTAATTAAAGTTGTAGAAAAAAGTAAATAAATTGGAATACATTTCACAAGAAAATAGTTTAAAAAAAATATTTAAGAAATTGATGTTTTAATGCTTTAATTGCTTTGTAAATGTTTGTGAAATGTATTAGCAATTTTAGAATAAAAGCTGTTACTTTTTTACTGTCGTGAGGGTCTACAGATGTACTCTTTATAGAACTTCACTCTTTTTTCTCCCAGCACAATCATTAACTACACAACACTTGGCATTGAATTACCAGACAAGGGTTATTAATATACAGTAATGCAGTTTTGAACATTTTCCCCTTAGAAACAATTATAAAAGATTATGTTAAGATCAACTACTTAACATACTTTTTGTTTATTTTACACCACATTGAATGGATTTTGTTAAAAATATAATTCTTTTGAATTTTATATTAATAAAATATATACATTTAAAATAACACATCACTTTTTAAAACAAAAATATTAAGCAGCTCAACTATTTCCAACATTGATAATATAAAGAAAGGTGTGTTCAAAGAAGCTTGTGACATCAAAGACTGAAGTAATCGCTGCTGAATATTAATAACACTTAAACAATTACTGTTTCCACTGTGCTTATAAAGCGTTTCTTAAATTAATTAATCAGTTGAATATAATTAAGAAAGGGGATCATAAATATAGATGTTCTGTCTTCAACAAAGCTAACTCCATCCTATAATACTAACGCCGAGATGTCTACAAAAACACAACTCAAGTCTACAGACAGGAGAATAATGAAGAAAATGAAAGGTTGCTGAGTTTTGCACTTTGATCTCAAGATGGATGGGTGTTACTTGACATTACAAGTGGTCTTTAACTGAGAGGCAGATTTACGACATCCTGCCATGACTAGAATTGATCCTGGAGCAGTTTCTAAAGGGATCCGAACTCTGATCCGGCCAGTCTGACCTGCTTAATTACGAGCTGATCTCAATCCAGATCCTCTCACAGTTGTTGTGCGCCCGCACGCAACAAACACACACATTAAAAACAATACTACAGGACCGTAGCAACAGCTCTTCACAGTTTTGCATGCACACATTTGTCCCTCAGTTCCTTTTGTTATGCATAAGGCTGAAAGATCTACGGCTCTGACTGGCAGCGTTAAGCAAACATTCGCAGAAACCCTGGTACATTCACACATGCTAATTGGAGTGTTGAGAGGACTGAGGAGAGTTAGTGTTTGTTCAATCCTAATGAAATACAGAGATTTAGCCCAAAACGGTGAGTTCACTGTGACCCGATGATGAATCATAGACTACACATTACTTACTGTACAGTCATTATACAGTGTGTTGTTTTGTATTAAAAGGGGAAGCTGGGTTTGTTCTAAGAGGAATGCAATGAAACATTAGAATATAATTTGTCACATTACACTGTTATGAAATATGTGTGGTGAGGGAAGGGGAAATTGATCACAAATCATGTTGCAACTGATCTAATACATTTTTACTCCCGGTAAGACTTAAAACTGCTAGTCTAATCTACATTCTTCTAATAAAAAAGTAATACAGCTGGATTTGGGGGGATGGATGGCAGAGAGAGAACAGAAAGCCAATCTTATCATGAGATCACACAACTAAAAGACAGCCAAAACGTTGTTTGCTTTCTCCTTCATTTGGATAGAGCTCTATGTGTTTCAGATCTACATATATATAAACCGCATTAGCATTGAGAACACAATAGTGTGATTAAATAAAAAGTGTCAGAAGTGATGATGTAATGGTGTGGAACAGTAACAGAGCTCAAGAAGTTGAAAAAACAAACAAAATAAAAGTAATTACAATTGTATATGAGTCTAATTGAGACACATACATGAAATGAATGAAAAAATGTAATAATATAAACAGAAAAAAACAGACAGGACATGAGAGATTTTAATATTGAAATAGTGATTACTCACCACCATCAGAGACAGCTGCAGACTGCAAGAGAACACAGAGAGACATGTGTGAGTGACTCTCTTCGCCAACACAAACACACACTGAAGTCTGCAACATTGCTGGGTGCTCTGGTGGCATGATATACACACACCAGCTCTTCCTGTTTTACTGGTACAGTGTTTCACACACACGCCTCCTCCTCACTCATTCACTGATAATGAGATGCATCAGGTACATTTCGGCGAGCTTGATTCGTCAGGCCCCACCCACTGTGACACATCAGTCCCGCCCACGTTGAATTTGCCTGAGCATGTCAGATAGTGCTTTAGTGAGCCATTAAGCAAGAGACAAACTTAGACAAACTGAGTAATATCATTTTTACACAATGAGAAAGAGTTGTGAAAGTTCAGACTTGGTTAAATGCACCTTTATTCCATTAATGATTTAATGGATTGCAAAGGTGATCCATTTATTGCAGTGTCAAATGATGCATCTTACAGTCATAACGGTGGCGTTCGGGTGAGAGGATGTGTAAAGTGTTTGTAATGGAAGAGAGCCAAAGTGTTTTCCTTTAGATGTGGGCTCAAAGGTCAGTTAGTGATGAAATTATCCAGGGTGTGAGCTTAAATAGTGACGTTTTTCTACAAATAGTGCTGTTTTAGGTCGAGGACTTTTTATTTTTGTGTAATTGATATACATTACTATTCAAAAGGTTGATGTTAGTAAGATGTATATTTTTTAAATAAATTACTGCCTTATTAACCAACATGGATGCATTAAAATGTACCAGAAATGACAGTGAATATTACCAAAACCTTGTTGTGAAATGCTGTTCTTTTAAACAAAGAATCATGAAAAAATCTATTGTTTATAACTGATTACAATATTGATAACAATTTATTATCAATCAATATTACCATGATTTGTGAAGGAGTAATGGCTGTTGAATTGTAATATTATTCTACAATTTTACTGTATTTTTAAATAAACAAACAGACTTAAAAACTTAAATGACAAAAAATACAGTGACCTCAACATTTTTTAAGATTATTAATTTTATATAATAAAAAAACAATATAAAATGTCATAGACTGCAATAAAAATGTAAACCGAGTTCATTTGTTGTTTCTTATCATTTTCTGACAAAATGGTGAAAGAAAATAAACTGAATTAGGATGGATATAGCTGAGAATACTACTGTACACTGTTATTAATAGCATTATTAATCCTACCATAAACATTAACCAACATTTACCACATACAATTTTAAATAGGCAGACACAAATAAACAGACACAACAGGCAGAGAATTAGAAGGACTGCTGAAACTATTCAGATTTCACCACCCCAGGTAATACATTCAAATCATCGTTATGCATGTGTGTATATTCTAGACCATCTATATTCTAGTTTACTTGCAAAAAATAAAATTAAATTAAATAAATATAAAAAACATCTAATTGGGCAATATTTACAACAAAATCATAGATTCCATACAGACCTAAAAATAAAATCCGTGAAGACTGAGTCTGATCATGCACAATCCACAAAAAAATTAATGGGGAAGAGGAATAAAACAAATAACCATGTTGTGTGGCTGGTACAAGGACAGATAAACAGAAAGATGAACAGAGTTTCATTAAACACTCTACACAAACAAACATGCTGGATTTACAACAGTTCCTTTCCTCTACATGACCTTGCAATTAAATCATCATTGACCCTTATGTTATTTAATACTGCATTTGGAAAACAACAGAGCCCAGGAAGTCACCTTTAGGAGGAAAAAAAACCCAATGTGAAACAAACAAAAAAAAACAATGTGTGTTGACAGTTTTGACATTTATTTCTAGAATACTTAATCTACTCCTTTGGTTTAACAAACTTTGCTATTAACTCATACCGACAAATTCATATTTTGTGCATACTTTTAAAAGGCTTTTATTATATCCCCACATGAGAAATAACTATAGTAATATATAGTAAATAGCCTACTATAGTGTTTATGAACCATAACGTGTATTATACAGTATATTGTATTTACAACTATTTGTTAAAGAATGCTAGCATGCTGTAGTATTAACTAATGAACTGATAAACTGTGAAAAAGAAATACTATAGAAGGCCATACGTTAGTTTTACAAAAAACTGAAGTACATTAGTACAGGGTTTCTCAACCACGTTTCTGGAGGACCACCAACACTGCATGTTTTGCATGTTCCCTTTGTCTGTCACACCCATTACAGGTCTTTCAGTCTCTGCTAATGATCTGATGATCTGAATCAGGTGTGTTTGGTTAAGAAAACATGGGCTGCATCTGAAATCGCATACTTCCATACTATATAGTACGCTAAAAACAGTATGCGAGCAGAGTAGTATGCGAATTCATAGAATTTGAAAATCAGTATGCGAGAAGTACCCCGATGACCTACTACTTCCGGCGAGATTCGGTGTGCATGAAGTGTGCATCCCATGCACGCTGTGCTATCCCATGATGCCCCATCAGAGAATTCATAATTGGGAGTGAAGCAACGCAACTCACGCAGGTAGGTCACGTGATCATGACAAAATGGCGGATGTTGTACGTCCGAATTCCATTCATACTTCTCACATTCATACTGTATAGAATGTACTTTTCTAACGGCTGAGTAGTACGTTTAAATTCAATTGCAGTACCTACTGAGTAGTAGGCGGTTTCGGACGCAGCCATGGAAATTGTGCAGAGCTGGTCCTCCAGGAACGTGGTTGAGAAACACTGTATTAGTATATGTAGAAGTAGAAATAATAGCATTGGGTAATTAGTTTTTGTTACTAGGCTATATCCTACATTAACAAATTAATTCAATACATTACAATGTATGATTCTAAAACAGCATAGTTTTTTCATGTGGGTCTGAATTCTCCATTTGCATTTTGAAGAAGCTTTTATTCAAGTACAAAGAGGAACAAAGCAGTATACTCAAAAGTCAGTCATATAGCCTAATATTATTATTCTTATTATATTGTTATATTCTACCTCATACCCCATTACAAATGACAAGAATCAATGTACAGTACACATTCGAACAATTTGATTTATTGACTACATTTAGAAGTGTGTGATTGGATTGCGATTCATGAATCATGAAATTGTGGGTACAGATTAAAAAAGGTTCACAAAAGTTGTGCAGATGGATTGAGAGAATTATTTATTTATTTTTTACAAAATCTGAGTGCACGCATTGAAAAAGCAAAACAAAACAAAGGTTTACTAAATCTGAGCACACGGATTGAAAATAAAAAACAAAACAAAGGTTTACAAAATTTGAGCAGAGGGATTGGAAATTCATGGGTATTATTTCCTAAGCAAACAGTTGAAGTACAATTTATAAACTGAGCAGACGAATTACAAAACCATCACTATGGGTTGTTTTTTTTTCACATATAGGTTGGGCTCTGTGGAAACCAGTGGAATTTTCCAAATTGAACAAATATCCAAAGAATATTTAAAGGGACAGTTCACCCCAAACTGATCATTTACTCTCCCTTCACTTGTTCCAAACCTGTTTGACTTGCTTTCTTCTGTTGAACACAAAAAGAGAAATTCTAAAGAAAGCTGGTAAACTGGTAACCACTGACTTTCATAGTATTTGTATTTCCTAGTATGGATGTCAGCAGTTACAAGTTTTCATCTTTCTTCAGAATTCCTTCTTATGTGCTCAACCAAACAAAGAAACTTATAAAGATTTGGAATGACTTGAAATAGTGAGTATGTTTTATTTTTGGTTGAACTGTCCATTTAAGTCTCTATATAATGACAGTCTGGCTCAAAAGCTGAATCTGTCCTTGGCTGACATGAGCATAGCCTATAACTTCATTATATTGGTCTAGTGACATCAAGGACACGTTCTCTACTGTCTTACATCAACTATATTACCATCGTGGTTGACTTTGTGGTGTAAATCATTGACTGCTGAGCCCTGCTGAAAGGTAGAAGCCTTTATTATATAAACACAACAGTGTCAAAAGTATGTTTTATGATCTTGACAATTTATCACCTAACTTTCTTTTTCATCTGTGTCCATCCATGGTCCCTCATTAAGAGATTTATTAAAAATACAAGATCCTGTTAATTGTTGAGTTATTTTAGCATGTTGACAAGGACTGCACGAGGCATTTACAACTGCATGAATCAAAAAGCTGTTTTTAGTGTAACAAAATTAAAACTTGAATCGGCCAGACTGTCCCTCTCAATATATGAAATCCTACCACTGTTCTTCTGAATGCAGGCCTCTGTTGCAACCATGACAAAAATGATTATTATTATATATTGTTATTATTATTTGTTTGTTATTGGGCGGCACGGTGGCTCAGTGGTTAGCACTGACGCCTTACAGCAAGGTCACTGGTTCGTGTCCCGGCGGGGCCAGTTGGCATTTCTGTGTAAAGTTTGCATGTTCTTCCCGTGTTCAAGTGGGTTTCCTCCGGGTGCTCCGGTTTCCCCCACAGTCCAAAGACGCGCTACAGGTGAATTGGATGAGCTAAATTGGCTGTAGTGTATGAGCATGTGTGTATGGGTGTTTCTCAGTACTGTGTTGCGGCTGGAAGGGCATCTGCTGTGTAAAACATGAGCTGGAATAGTTGGCAGTTCATTCCGCTGTGGCGACCTCTGATAAGACTAAGCAGAAGGAAAATGAATGAATTTTCATTTATAGAAGCAGAGTGCAAATTCCAGTGTAAATTATAAGTTTAATGTTGAAAGAGAGCAAAGTAAGAGTGAAATAGAAAACATTTAACATCTGACAGTTGTGACACATGACAGAAATGTTAAATGACTGACAGTAATATAAGGGTTTTTCAAATTGCACCATTTTTTTTATTGAATGTGCATGAATGTGTGAATATGGTATCAATTATGTGATTCATGCATTTCTTTAAGCGGATGTGATTAATCAAAACATTATGTTTATAAAAACATACAATTAAAACTGTATTTTGGAATGTTTTATAACCAGAAAATAAAAACAATAGACCAAAAAGGTTATTCAATAATCTCTATTATTACAAAATGTAATAAGTAATAAAATCAACTGTAGTATTTCTAGCATTCTATCAAGTAGTTACGTGTTTAACTTTTCAAAAATGTTCAGAATAGACTGTAGAATGAACCACATTGGGAAAGAATCACTTCGATACCAGCCTTATAAAAACCAATTACTACATTATCTAGAAACACATCTTAAACCATGCAGAAAATCAGGCTATACGTCAAGCATAGAAAGATTATAACTGTAGATTTTCAGCTGTATTGATCCTTCTTCTGTCCGAATGAAATTCCTTGAAAACTCAGAGAGATAGGGAAGCATCTTTCCTACTCTTACTCATCTCTTTTACATTCCCTTCTAACCCCTACTGTTTCCCTCCCTCCTCTTCTCATTCCAGTGGGTTCCCTTCATTTTTTGGCAGTGGTGCTTCTTGTAACCACATATTGAAATATAAGTGGCCCTTTCCAAGCCCCCATATTCCAACCTCCCAGTCCTCACATTCCTGACTCCTTCTACCCCGAAACTCTTTCTAGCACTGAAGATCTAGGCATAAGCTGCTTATGCTCTTTGTTCAGTCAATGAGGTCAATTAATTTTTTTTTTAGAATAAAATCTATTTACTGCTACAAGCCTTGGGCTGATATAGTTTTCCATGACTTTCAAATGACGTCAACGCAGTTCAGAAAAACAGGGGAGAACCTGGGGCAAAGAGCCTTGCCTAAGAGGCAGAATGATGCCGCTTTGCCTTGCATGGGTTGAAACAGAAAAAAAAAGTCTCTGCCACAAAGATCAAAACGAAGAGTTTTTTCCACCCTTTGATATTTTACTATTTAAAGGTCTATATAGTTCTTGAAAATACACTGTTAGACTTCTGTCAGTTCTGTCCAGTAAAATACCACATACATTCTTTACGTTTCCCTACTGTAATATTAATTGCATTATGGGTTATTTTAAAACTTTTTACAGTATACTTTTTTTTACAGTATACACTATGCCTTTGTAGAGTAACTTACTGCATATTAGGAATTTGCAGAATTCTACTGTAATTAGAATACAGCAGTTTCAGTACTGCCGGTGTAAAATGTAAATAAGTTACAGTAAAAGTACTGTAAAAATTGTCATATTGTAGAATTAAAATGTTGTAAAGAGCATTTTACCATTAAAAGAAATTGCGGTAAGGCTATTTTACTGCAAAATGAAAATTTTGGTAGGGTCCTGCTACTGTAAAACATATTTACAGGTAACTTACTGTAAAGGGGCAGTTGCGATAAATTGCTGACCAGTGCTGCCAGTAAGTTACTGCAAATATACAATAAAATGTCTGTCTAATTTTAGGTCAATTGATGTCCAATGTTATATTTGAGGACAAAAGATGAGACAAAACTGCTAAATAATATATATGTAAATAATATATATGTATATTCGGTTTACAAAATGTGCAGTTTTCCAAATAAATTTTGTTGCATTCATATTTTAAGGTCTATGTAGTTCTTCAAAATACTAATAAACAAATACAAATGTTGGGTCAATTCATGTCACACGGCTACACTCACACCACAGCCTAGCCAGTTAGAAAGCATACATTTTAAGAAAAGTAAATTCATTATTCCAGATAAGTTATCAAAGCATCAGTATCACACACATTCCACTCCATCGTGCTTTCATCTCAGCATCTCTCCCAGTCTGATGACCCTGGTGTGACTTAATTTGTTTTCCTTTTCTTCCCTTCTGCTGTGCGTCCTCTAACAGAGCACAGACTGTGTAGAGATCCATAAATATCTCAGGGTTTACATATACTTTCAACTCTATGCAGCTGGATGTCCTGTGATCACACACACGCACGCACGCACGCACGCACGCACGCACGCACGGACACAGACACAGACACAGACACAGACACAGACACACACACAGACACACACACACACACACACACACACACACACACACACACACACACAACCAGATGTTTGGATCAGAGTTTCTTGCTGCATGAGACACTTTCCTGATGTTCCTGCTGAGTCAAAACCTAGGATCACTGCCTCCACACACAGAAACTCAATGGAAAACATACATGTAAAAAATTAGGAAAACAATTGGCAAACATTAAGAGACCACTTGAAAATTCTCATTTTCTCTGTATTCTGTATTTTATGTGCTATTCTATAATGTAATGATGATATATACACTCACCGGCCACTTTATTAGGTATACCTGTCCAACTGCTGCCTATGAATGGCCAGAGTGGTTCAAGCTGATAGAAAGGCAACAGTAACTCAAATAACCACTCGTTACGACCGAGGTATGAAGAAGAGCATTTTTGAGTGCACAAAACATCGAACCTTGAGGCGGATGGGCAACAGCAGCAGACGACCACACCGGGTGCCACTCCTGTCAGCTAAGAACAGTAAACTGAGGCTACAGTTCGCACAGGCTCACCAAAATTGGACAATAGACGATTGGAAAAACGTTGCCTGGTCTGATGAGTCTCGATTTCTACTGCGACATTCGGATGGTAGGGTCAGAATTTGGCATCAACAACATGAAAGCATGGATCCATCCTGCCTTGTATCAACGGTTCAGGCTGGTGGTGGTGGTGGTGTAATGGTGTGGGGGATATTTTCTTGGCACACTTTGGGCCCATTAGTACCAATTGAGCATTGTGTCCATGTCCATCCCTTTATGACCACAGTGTACCCATCTTCTTACAGTATAATGCGCCATGTCATAAAGCTCAAATCCTCTCAGACTGGTTTCTTGAACATGAGTTCACTGTACACAAATGGCCTCCACAGTCAACAGATCTCAATCCAATAGAGCACCTTTGCGATGTGGTGGAACAGCAGATTCGCATCATGGATGTGCAGCTGACAAATCTGCAGCAACTGCCTGATGCTATCATGTCAATATGGACCAAAATCTTTGAGGAATATTTCCATTACCTTGTTGAATCTATGCCACAAAGGATTAAGGCAGTTGTGAAGGCAAAAGGTGGTCCAACCAGGTACTAGTAAGGTGTACCTAATAAAGTGTCTGGTGAGTGTATATTGTCACACAAATGTGATAAGAACCATTATTGTCTATTTGTGACAACAATCACTTCGCTCTCAAAACTCATTCAAAACAGTGAGGTTGGTATCACTAAGTCAACATGTCTTGGCATGCCTTACTTCAATATCCACAAACGTGAAGGAGATTTCAAAGTAGCAGGAGAAATCATTATCAATTAATAATTTTGGCTGAACTATTCCTTTTAAAGCACATGCCTTGAAGAGATAGTTCAACAGTTTGACGTTAATTTACTCCCATAGGCAATCCAAGATATAAATGACTGATGAAGACTAAATATTAAAGGGATAGTTCAGAGAAAAATGAACATTTTATCATCATTAACTCATTCTTTGCTTGTTCTAAAACAGTTTGAGTTTTTGTTCTCTTGAACACCAAAGAAGTTATATTAAAGAATGGTGGAAACCTGTTACTAATGACTTCCATAGTATTTGTTTTTCCAACATTCTTCAATATATCTCCTTTTTGTGTCCAACAGAATAAAAATACTCAAACTGATGACAGAATTTTCAGCGTGAACCGAATGTTGCTGAGATTTTTTATTTCCGTATGTTGATGTACAGTTAAAGTCAGAATTATTAGCTCTCTTGAATTATTAGCCCCCTATTTATTTTCCCCTAATTTCTGTTTAAGAGAAAGAAATGTTTTTCAACACATTTAATAACAAATTTCTAATAGCTGATTTCTTTTATCTTTGCCATGATGACAGTGCATAATATTTTACTAAATATCTTTCAAGATACTAGTGTTCAGCTTAAAGTGCAATTTAAAGGCTTAACTAGGATAATTAGGTTGACTAGGCTAGGGCTTGTTCTGTAGACAATAGAAAAAGAAATATTGCTTAAGAGGGCTAATAATATTGATATATTAAAGTGGTTTAAAAAAAATAAACCTGCTTTTATCCTAGCCAAAAACAAATAAAACTTTCTCCAGAAGAAAATATATAGAAAATACTGTGAAAAATTCCTTGGTCTGTTAGACATCATTTGGGAAATAATTTAAAAAGAAAAAACAATTCACAGTAAGGCTTCAACTGTAATTCCAACTTAAACAGAATATTGAGTGTGGGACTTTCATTCCCTCATAACGGTAAGAGGTGTGTGATAAAAAATGAAGAAAGGTGTAGCTGAAGCCATCAAACTGATCAGAGAAGGACCACCACTCCAAACGTGGAAGCAAATGCTCAGACTTTGACTGAAGATTACCAAATCAAACTTTTTTTTTCAGTGGATGAACTTGCATATGAACAATGTGCGCTAGTAAAATAAATAGTGTAAAACTTTAATTTCAAACTGACATTTTTAGCACATTTAAGTAATGTTGTAAATGAAGTTCAGCTTCTTGCCTAAACAGATCATTTCACTTTATCAGACCTCAATGTATTCCGAAGCCACCGGTATTCATTTTGTGCTGCCGGTATTCATTTTTTGACTCTCATAGTGTCGAGAGCCACTGACTTGCATTGTATGAATCTTCAAGGGCTGAAATCTTCTTTATCGTTCTACTGAAGAAATAAATGTCACACAGACATCTTGGGCATCCTGAGGATGATTAAATTATCAGCGCAGTTTAAATTTTAGTTAAACTATCGCTTTAACATTTTAACTGTAGGACTACATAAACACATACAAAACATCAATTGTTGTGCATCCAAGTGTGTTTGTTTACACAAGGCTGTGGACATTATATACACCCACACACACCTCAGTGCTTGTTGACAATGGTGAAATATTCAAATGTGTGTTTGCTGACATGTGGATGACTTTATGACAGTGTGTGAAAGAAAAGCTAAAACATGCTCACAAAGCCACGATCGGTAAGGATGAGAGCTATTAAAACTGAATATTTAAGATAATTTGTAACAGCATCTACAAGCCATTTCACAGTATTTCCATAATAAGAATCAGGACATTCAGCAGCAAAAGAATAAAATAAATAAATAATTGTTTCTTTATTTTAATTACTCATTGCAACTGTTAATTAATGAATAATTGTAAGATATGTATTTTAAATAAATTCTGTTTTTAACTTCATATTCATCTAATAATGTGAAAAAAAACATATTACACTTTCAACATTGGTAATATAAAAAAATGTTTCTTGAGCACCAAAGCATTGAAAGCATTGTAAATGCTTATTTATTGAATAAAGTATAACTAACACATGTCTGCTTTAAAAAAAACAAAGGTGAGCGATCTAAAGTTAATACATATATATTTATTAACTGAAATGGTTTCACTAAACATTATTATAAATGTAGTTCTTTAGTGACCCAGGCCTATATATCTAACATAGATTGATCTCTAACTAATAAAATATCATTAAAGTCCTGAAAAAAATTAATAAATATAAATGAATCAAAATAATAACAATAATAATAATAATAATAATAATAATAATAATAATAATAAAATAATAATGAACCTTTTGAAACGTTGAATGGTTAAATGTTTGACCAGATTACTGATTTGAACTGCACTTGTGCAGTCATTAGATATTTAATTCTTGTTGTGCAAAAGAAAAAAAAGAATTATTACATATCCTGTGTCGCAAGTGAACCCATGAACTAAAAAAAAGTATTCAACAGACATCATTTTATTCACAACCAAACTGAGATAAACTAAGAAGAATGACATCTAGCTTAAATAAAAGAATGAGAGTAGGGTAATGAATAATGTCCTGGATCACTAAAAACCCAAAGTATGCTTTTAAGGGTTAAATGTAGTAATTAAAATTTCTTTGTAATTACATTTGAGAAATTTAACAGCGATTTCTGAGTGTGAGTAATTCTTACACAAATTTCTATAATTATTGTTTTTTTCTGAAAAAAGACAGAAGGAAAAACTAAAGGGAAATGAGGGATGTCAGCTCTCTGTAATGTTGGTCAAAACGCACGTTAGATGACCACTCTTCCCTCCCACAAACACACATTTCAATAAGGTGTTCGAAAACTTACAAGCTTTTTCCACGCCTAACACACTGCGGTTTGAAAAGAGGCAGGAAACCGTGGGACTAACAGCTAACGGACAAACAGATTCCAGTGTTTATGTTCGAACCTGAAGTGAATAACACCTAGTATTGAGTGTGAAATTTCCCCGGGACAGAAAGAGTGAGCTGTGTGTGTCTACCAACGGAGAATTCACAGCCAGTGAATTCACCTATTTGCTTTGGCTTTTGCGAATGTACAAGTTCGCTTACCGCAGCAGCTCTTTAGGACAGACAGATGATGGTAACATTGACAAACACCCAAATTTAATCGATCTATCTTCACACATATGTCATGAGCAGAGCTTGTTAATGTATGTTCTGTTTCTTCCTCTTTTAGAAAGAAGGTCAAGAAGACATTTAGAAAGATTAACAAAAGAGACCTCTCTAACATCCTTGCAGAGAGAGACGAATCGTAGTCTAGACACTCGAGAGACAGTAGACAGATAAAGAGATTTAAAAAACAACAACAACAGAAAACAGTGAGCAACTTTACACCACTCACCGTATGAAAGTAGCAGACCCTTTTAAATGACAGCCTCTTTTTTAGACTCATGGTCTTTCCGCAATGTGCGTCCGCTCATACGGCACAGCTCCCAACTTGTAGAGACCCAACGCTCTGACTGGCGAATCCATTCCTCTTTACGCCTATGCTATGCTCCTTTCATTCTTCTCCAGCAAGAGCAGACTTGCTTTCAGAGCAAAAGATTGGCAGGCAGTCTTACTGATGAGGAAGTTCCAATCTGACTCTGTGCTGCTCCTATGGCAACCTCCACTTGTAGAAAAGCGCATTGGGTTGTGAGCAAAAAAATAATAATAATCAGATGGAGAAGAAAACGAGGGGATTCTCTCGTTTTCTCTCTTCGCTTGACTGGTGTAGTAGCTAAAAAAACAGATGTCAGAGTTCTCTCTTGGTGATCTTTTTCGACACTGACTAGCACCTCTCTCTATTTCTCCCTTGGAGGAATCAAGAAATGCTTACTCAACCGTTTCACCATCCCTGGCTCTGGCACAACTCAAATAAATCCTCCATTCAAGACAAAAGAAAGCACTCACTGCGGGCCTCCAACGGCACAGCACTGCGCTGCCACTTCAAATAATCGTCTGTCTTAATTTTCCCCAATGTCTAAAAAACACAGCAAACTCAGCAGCAAGGAGTTTCTTAAATGGGAGTGGATGGACAGGCCTCTGGAATGTCCTGCTGAAAGGCGTGTTTTTTGGGGGGGGAAAGCGAGGTGTGGGGTGGTTGGAGAATGACGTAAGGTGAATGACCGTGCCGTGAGAGTGGACATTAATGAAAGGCAGGTTCTGGTGGAGGTCATATCAGAACAGAGAAAGAAAGTAATAAAAAGTATTCCAGAGCTGGAGGTATACAAAGGCAGTTTTTGATACAAACCTCATGAGCTAGATTCAGAAATATGAACGGTGCAACTGGCAATTTCCTGAGCAGAAAAGTGAAAAGAAAGATCTTAAAAATACTTGGCAGACATATTTAAGAGGACAAAAAATATTGGGGGACTGTTAAAATAATGCTCTTTGGCTTCTAGTGGGAGATCTTTAAGGGAGGTTTGGGAGCTTTATTTTTAGTATATTGGGTGGGCTGTTTTTATCTCTCATTGCGAAAGCCAAAACAGTTTGGCTCTACTTAAATCATCTAAAGATTGATATCTACTATAAATATGGAACACTGGCCCTTTGGAAATGTAAAAAAAAAGAAAAAAAAAAAAAAAAACCTGTAAACCAAAACTACTTAATTGTGCTTTATCTAATTAAATTAAATAGGTTTAATTTTTAACTAGAATACAAACTGTTGCAAGTTAATTAAAATATATTTTAAACCTTTTACATTAGGGAGTGTAAATTGGTGGATCTGTGGAACTCTTAAAATCTGTGGAAATAACAAAACTATTTTTTTAAAAGTTCAAACAAACAAATAAATACTAAAGGCATTAATATTAATTTGGCATAACTAAATATTCCCCAACAATATTTAAGACCCAATATAAATAGACCAGTGAAGTATGGAGTGCCTCAAGGATCGGTTTTAGGCCCTTCACAATATACATGCTGCCTCTGGGAGACATTATTAGAAGGCACGGAATTAGCTTTCACTTCTATGCAGATTATACTCAATTATAGACTTCAACAAAACCTGATGGAATATCCAAACTCTCTAGGCTAAATGAGTGTAATGAAGATGTAAAAGACTGGAAAACTATTAAATTCAAACAAGACAGAATTCTTACTTATTGGGCTAAAATACTGTACACAGCAGATCTCACAACTCAACCTGCAATTAGAGGGATACATTATTAGTATTAGTTCTACCCTGAAAAACCTGGGTGTTATATTAGACAGCAACTTCAAATCATAAAATCATATCTTGCATCACAAAAACAGCCTTCTTTCATCTCCAAAATTTCTTTTATGCTTTTATGACCTCTAGACTGGATTACTGTAATGCTCTGCTCACCCGGCATCCTCTATTAATAAACTTCAGTTAGTGCAAAATGCAGTTGCAAGAGACTTTAAAAGGTCTAGTTATTATGAGGACATCAACCCGGTTATCTTCTTTACACTGGCTGCCTGCATTCTTTCACATTGACATTAATATCTCATTCAAATAAATTATGAAAAGCAGCGATGCTAGTTATCTTTCCTTTACTCTCTATTTCCGCAGCCACTCGATCAGATCCAAGACCCTTGAAGAGTTGATGCCCACCCTACGAGGACCTGAAGAGATGATGCCCACCCTTCAAGTACTTCGAAGACACAACACAAACATTTAATACTGTACACAAATACAATTCGTTGACATATATTATACACATAGACATCACCTTTTTGGAAGGTAACTATATACTGTATAATTGCAGGTTAACTATGTTTTTATTCTGTCCACCTTACACACAACTTTGGACCTTAATGTAGTAATAATGTGCACCTTTTGTAAAGCTGCTTTGGAACGATAATTATTGTGACTAATTTAATTATTGTTAATTATTGTTAAACCTGTATTGAATTGGATACATTTTTAAGACAATTATATTTTAGGGGCCGTGGCATGATTTTGTCAACATTTTGGGCAACTGGACGACTAATTTAGCAGAAAATCACAGTGTATGATAGTCAAAATCTCCATCTAGTCAGAGAATATTGAATGTTCATGATATTTAGTGTCTAATGCCCAGCTTCCTTGTGACCATTTGCAATGTCTGCACATATTGTATATGATGCGTAGTGTTTTTAAATCTGTCCAGATATTAAAAGTAAAATTATATAATAATTCAGATTATATTCAAAGGTAGTGTTTGGCCAAGATCTCCATTTCAGTGGCGTGGCACACATTTCAGATGGGGATTAGCTCTCTGAATCAAGGGAAGTCCTGGTCTCAAGAGAAAACCACTACATAAGACTGTCACATCTGAAGTCATTTGAATGCAGAACCACATTCCTTTTGGTTCTCATGACTGTCCTTTCTGGCTGTTCCCAGTGGGCATGAAGACATTAACAGTGGTTCTGTCTTCCCGCACAAACCTGGAGCAATGAAGCTTATGTGACGTAGGCAGACATAAATCTATACAGAACAGAAGACACTACATATAAGATATCTCAATCTGAGAAATACTTGAGGCCATTAAGAAAGCAATACTAAAAAAACACTGTTAACTTAGTAAATAATAAAATTATATATTTTTTAAATTCAATATATTCTTTGGTCTTGGGTTAGATTTCACAATCTGTTTATATTAAATCCAGTATTTTTTTATCTGACAGTATTAAACCATATTGAGCGATAGGCTAGAAAAAAACTTATTTTGTAAAACATGGAGGTGTATTAAACCCACATTTCAGTGAATATCTCTGAAGATGTTATAGAAATGGTGCATTCAAAAATAAAAATTTGCTGTTGATTTAGTCACTCAAAGACTTAATTTGCTCTATTTCCGCATCACCATTTTCGAACATATGTAACAATGCAATTAGCACAACCTTCTGATAATGTATCTTAACTGGTTTTGTTCACTTTACGCATAACATTTTACATGAATAATCACCAGGACTCAAAATAAACTCTTCTCACAGGACTTCTGTGGTAATCAGAGAGTGTGTAACACTGAAATGCTATTAATACAATACTATTTGGCTGAAAAGAACAAAACATTTTGCTACTTCATAACTATGAATGACACAGCTTTCTCTGGTCAAACACAGGTCACTGTGCTCATACCTGTCAAAGGTTTAATAAAAATGGGAATTGTGGGCAATTTATGAACAAGATTGTGTGTTTTTTTTAATCGAAGTTGTGATCTGAAACATTAGAGATTGTAATGATTCATAGAGGTATTATGAAGTAAAATGACCCAGTGCTAAATCCTGACCAAACTCACCTGTGGGTTGATGTTGTTTGTTTACAGTGGGGAGGGACACATAATTATTGTTAATAATGAATATGTAAATGTAAATTATGTTCAGTTGGATGCACAGACTGATCATTTTGCTTAATAAGACTTCAATGCACACTTCTTAATGACAGGCTGTTTTACCTATATGTTTTCTGTTTGTTTGTTTGGTACCGAAAATGCAAGTAGCTGTTGACTTACATTTTAGGAATCAATAAGAATCCTAATTTCAGCTAAAGTTATGCTTAGTTTGTTCGACTAGAGAAAAGTACCCCATATGAATACTGTGATACTGTGATACTGTTCAACGATACATTACATAAAAAATGCATTATTTTCTTAATGTAAAGTTTATGGAAAGTAAAAAGAAACTGATGTCAGTTCCCCTTTTTTCCATCAGTAGATTTCTTCATCAAATTCAAACTCTAACCTTGTCTCAATACTGCCCTCTGCTGTATCATCATCCAATACACGCACACTTACATGCAAAAATTATATATAATACTTATTTATTTTTTAAATAACAATTGTAATAATTATAATGCTTGCATTTTCCAAACTGATTTTAAATTGAGTGTAATTTAGAACCTCAATTTTACTTTGAAGTACTAAAGAGAGAAAACAAGAACTTTTATTCTTGCATTCAGGTAAAATGGTTCACTTTCAAAGAAAAAAAGTATGCCGTTTTTCCCAGACTTAAAACAAACAAACAAACAAACAAACAAACAAACAAACAAACACAGAACTCCCAATCAGAATGAACAAGATGAATGAGTTCACAAAGTATGTATGTTTCACATAACTTCCTCTATGAACTTCCTCTATTCCTATAAGAAACATTTGAGTTAGTGTTCATCTATATTAAAAAAACAAACAAACAGCAGGTTCATATGAATTGCTTGTTTTGTTAAAGCCTGCAAAATTTCATTATTAAAAGACTCTCAAGCAACTGAGCCATGTGGGACTGAATACAAAGTTGCTTTAAAATTCATAGCTGACATCTGAACATCCATAAAAACCCTCAAACGATGCCGGAAGACAATTCCAAAACACAACAACGTATAAAGACATCTTTCATCAGGAGCTCGTAATAATTCAATAACATCCGATTGGACAAATCAGGTCACATGATTATAATATGCAGGATGATTCGTGATCAAACCATAAAAGGTAAATTATATAATTACACACACAAATATATTTCCTCAAGCTAATTTTAGCACACACATAAGATACTTAAAATATATAGACAAAATAAAACCTGACAATGAATGGAGTGCTCCCAAACGCAAATTCACTTGACAACCCATCCCTCGGCACAGTTTTTAAACTAAACTGAGGTTGCAACAAACACAGACCTGCATTCCAAAGCAAGATCACACAAGTACCTGTGTGAGCGGCTTTAAAATCTAAAGAGTGCCTAATGATCACTCTTAAGAATCTGAAAAAATGAACACTCTAAAAACTGTCTGTGCATCCACAGCCCCCCAGCTCAGCAAAAACACTCTGCTCTAAATACAACACGACCTGACAGACCACACAAGCCCATTAGTCCTAATAAATGTGCGTTTACAGGTACTCACCCCATCAGGATTGACGCTCAAAGTTGGCTCCATGTATGGCAGTGTTAGACTCCACAGTCGAGCGTTAAATGACTCCACGCTCTGTAAACACATCCATCCACTGGCTGTGTCCAATACGGCGTGCAGGGAGTCCGTGTTCACAGTCTGTCCCTGTCACTATCTCTGCGTCTTGTGTTGTTTGATTCTCTCTCTCTCCCCATTTCTCTCTCTCTTTCTCTCTCTGTCTTTCCACCCACTCCGCTGTAATTCCTATTCCGCCCACAGAGCCCAGGGCTCACAGACAGAGATGCAGAGACACGCTCGCAAGTGGGAGTGAGTGTGTGTGTGTGTGTGTGTGTGTGTGTGTGTGTGTGTGTGTGTGTGTGTGTGCGTGTGTGCGTTCACACTCATATACTTCACAGAGGCGTGAGAAACCACCGCACACACACGCACACACACACACACACACACACACACACACACACACACACACTCACTCCCACTTGCGAGCGTGTCTCTGCATCTCTGTCTGTGAGCCCTGGGCTCTGTGGGCGGAATAGGAATTACAGCGGAGTGGGTG
>CAIGQW010054073.1:4696373-4720754 GCA_903798125.1 Danio choprae | reverse complement strand
CACACACACACACACACACACACACACACACACACAAATTATCTGAGCTTTAGAAACTGATATACTTCTTAAAGTGACAGTTCACCCAAAAATGAAACGTATTGATCAACATTTACTAACCTTTAAGTGGTTCCAAATCTGTTTGAATTCATTTCTTGTGTTGAACACACGCACGCATGCACGCACGCACGCACACACTATATTGTGAAGAATGTTGGAAACCAAAGGTCATTGTCTTCCATTGTAGGAACAAAAAAATATTATAGAAGTCAATGGCTGCTGCTTTTCAACATTCTTTAAAATATCTTCTTTTGTGTTCAACAGAACAAAGAAACATGTTTGGATCAAGCAATGAAAACAACTATGAAAAAAAGGAAAACTTCTGACATAATTAACTCACCCTTCACGTAAAACAAATTCATTTAAAAACATCACCCAGAAATCAACTTTAAATCCCTGTGAAATAAACCAATTTTTTTTTATTGTTTTATACTTTAATACACATACATAATACATTTATTTTGTAATACATAGAGTCAAAAAAAGATTTTTGTTCAAACTACTTATTTAAAATGAGCTGAAACTACTTTTTTGGGTGGACAACTTAATAGCTTTATGTTCAATCCACTTAAATTTGTTAACCTAATCTATTTGTGTTGGGACAACATGAATGAACTGTGTGAAACCCTGCATTTTTTTTTACAATGTATGCATGCTTCACTGAAGCAAAACCATACATTTAATCCAATTAATCTCATGTATTAATCAAACGTGTTTTCATTTTTAGCGCTTTGAGGGATAATGAGTGTATTCTGACCTAATCTCGGATTGGTGTGATTCTCGAAATATCAAAACAACCTGTTTCTGACAAATCTAAATGGTCAACAAGCTTACATTCCACAAATGGCCATGAAAGATTGCACTTTACTTTGCTTTACTGTTTAACTTAATGTGAGCAAAGTTGTATTTTACATTTTAATATAGAATTGTATTTTTTATTTACTATTATAAGTCACAGGTCTGTGTAATTTGACTTAAAAAAATAAATAATTTAAAACTCTTTTTCATAGCAATAATTTAAAGAATTATTGTGAACTAACTGTTTGGATAAGTCTTGCTGTAAAAGCTGCCAAAAATTGGTCTTGGAGAACAACCCAACAGGCTGCCCCTTTTTGTGTGCACTTCTTGGGAAATGATTTCAAGGAAGTTGATTTTTATTTATATACTTCAAAAGACTAATGAAGAGACAGAGAGAGAGAAAATAGAGGCTCATATGACCGTACTGACATCAGCACAGCCTAAAGCTCATTTTTACATCACCGAAGTGTCAATGGTACATCAAAGTACCACACTTTCCTCTTTTATTATCATTATTGTTTTACTGTTACGCATTACAGTTGTACCTATTGATTTACTGACTCTATTACTGTACTATTTGTACTTTACACTTGCTTTCATTTCTCTTTCAATTGCTAAGGTGCAGTTGTGTCAGGCTGCGGGGTTGAGATAACATCATGGATTCCTGCAGGGATGTACTGTGCGCTATACAGACCTCTTAGACTTATCAGGGAGGAGCTCTGAGAAGCTTTCTTTCCTGTTTACTTCATCCGTGAGGAGCGGATGACAAACCATACCAAGAAATGTCACTGTAAAAACATCATCTATCTGTTTATCTGTTTCATTCTCATTGTAAAACCATCTCTCTCTCTTTTTCTGTAGAACTACACAGTCGAATTTAGATCTCCCAGTAAGATTACAAACCAGTCACAGCAAAGACGTATTCACATAATCAAAACCGTAAACATATCAAATCTTTATGACAAAACAATACTGCGCAAGGGTGGTTAAGTGTACTTTTGGATTTGGATAAAAGTGTGGCTTTTGACATCATGATTTCTCTGTACTGCTCTCATCAAGTCAAGACATGACTTCTGAGGAATTGTCCATGCGTAACTCTCAGTTGAAATACTGAACATTTCTTACATAAGCTGTAAGAAAACAACATATAGAAAAGCAGAAATGGAACTGGCAATTTACTGCCAATACATAATCTGTCAAGTTTACGAACATCTAAGAAATACAAAAAGCAAACAAAAAATAACAATAATAAAAAAATTCATATTAGAATATTTGGTGGTGATATATATTTATATAATGTAATGTAATGTCATATAATACAATACAATTCCAGGGTCAATATTATTAGCCCCCTACAGAAATATATTTTTGATTGTCTACAGAACCAACCACTGCATTCCAATGGATTTGCCTAATTATTCTAATTTGCATAGTTAACATAATAACATAATTAAGTCTTAAAATTAAATAGTATCTCACAAAATAAGTAGAAAAATATTATGTACTGTCACAAAATAAATTAGTTATTAGAAAATGATTAGAAAAACTATTGTGTTTAAATATTACGTTGAAAAAAATCATGTTATCATCTCTGTTAAGCAACATTTGGGAAATATTTTAAAAAGAATTACAATTTCTCAGGAGGACAAATAATTTTGACTTCAACTGTATACGCATGGTTTTCCCCTGCATAATTTCGAGGTGGTCAACTCTGCTTTTTGACACATTTTCAGGCAGGCAGTCACGGTTACAGACAGACCCCAAGTGACGCTCAAGCACAGGTCATGTATTTAATCACATTTAATGTTAGCCTTTTTAAATAAGATAATATTTTACTTGATAAGAATAAGGCTAAATGTGTTTGTTTCAAGTAGCAAAACAATGTCATGATCAGGATACCACCTTCACTTCATTTTGGGCCAGGAAAAAACACTGCACAAATATAATTAATAGAAAAATAAGTAATTTAGTGTAGTTTATATAACTAAAATAAATATTTTCAGGCATATTTAAAACTTTTATCACATTGTATGGCATATTTATCATTTTATGAAATTTTAAAGACTTTAAAAATTACAGTACAGCCCCAAAATTCATTCATTCATTCATTTTTTTCAGCTTAGTCCCTTTATCAATCTAGGGTCGCCACAGCGGAATGAACCACCAACTTATCCAGCATATGTTTTGCACAGCGGATGCCCTTCCAGCTGCAGCCCATCACTGGGAAACATCCATACACACCCATTCACACTCATACACTACGGACAATTTTAGCTTACCCAATTCACCTATACTGCATGTATTTGGACTTGTGGGGGAAACCGGAGGCTCGAACCAGCGACCTTCTTGCTATGAGGCGATTGTGCTACCCACTGTGCCACCGTGCTGCCCAGCCCCAAAATACTAATTGTAAATGTTTGTATGTTTATATTTCAACACTATCATTTAAACCATTAAGTTTTACTCATTTGTCAGCAAGAAGTCTTTAATAACTAACAATATAGTATGACTAAATTTAGTATGATTGTATGTTGTTTTATATACTGAATGACAATTGAACCTTTATTTTGACTCACAAAAGTTCACAAGAAATAGTTTAGCTGCATTAAATATGCTTTCTATGTAATAAAAAATCACTTTTGTTAGCAGACTTTGTCTTTGTTCATCACTTTGATTATGTAAAACAAAAACAATTATCTAAAACAACTGACCTTATAAAAAAATTGATCTAATAAAATTTGAAGCCAAATAATGTGTGTAATGCAAATCAAAATAAAAACTTTTTTTTAAATAAAGTAATAAATAAATAGGTTACATTTGTTTTTCACAATCAAAATAAATTAATACATGCCAACTTTAAAGCGCTAACTGGTTATTTATTCAAAAATGCAAATGTGGAATCCAAATGGACAAAAGAAATAAATCCTCACACTGCAACAGGGTATTCGACCTGTATTTGACACAAACACAGCGGAACAGCGCCGCCTGTTGGTGAGCAAGAGACTGACGTATATGACCCCATGCGGATGCCAAGCAACATGTTAAGCAGACAAGAGAGTTTAAGCTACAAAATTATTATTTTCTCTTCATTAATTGGTCCTTTATTGATATATTTAAAAACAAACATAGTTCTTTGTTTTAAAAACAACATGCTATCGTTTATGAACCTAATTTATCCGCCTTGTTAGGATTGACTGTCCACTATTAAAACTAGTGCAGCCATGATACCTCACACCTCTTCATCAGGCATGGCTGCTGCCACCTGTGTGAGACACACGTGGCATGGTTGCCATGTCAACGGCGCTCACCTAGAATGCTCTCAGATTAATATGCAGGCCAAGAGATACTGGATCACCTTTGCAGCGACATTTTAACTCTAATTAAACAACATTTAGAGTGATTCCGCATGCTGTGTTTTATCACCTAATTAACTGAGAGAATGCATGGAGTTATATCATTTGAAATATTCATCTGGCACACTATAATGTAGAAAAAAAAGTGATTAAATGCTACAGCAACAAATAACACCAACTTTCCCTTATACAAATATATCATTTTAAACATGAAAAATAGATCATGCTGTCAACATTATCTACTGGTGTTTGAATGAAATGAACTGAATGACCAATCCCTAAAGAAATGAAGCCAGACCACTGACGTCTTACTGTATTTAGCAGACCTTGAAGCCATTGTCAAAGCCCAGATGATGCATATAACAGCTACATTACTATTCTGGGAAATCCAATCAGTGTTGTCTGTTTTGTTGCTTTGAGCCTGTGGACATTTTTGGCCCCTGTGGAGTGGTTCTGGGCTTAACTCATTTCCTACAAATACGAAGGAGTTTCTAATCTAAAAAGGCAGGCATGTGGTCAATTGTACATGCAGCCTGGCAGAAAAAATTTGATATTAATGCTTGTATTTGATTTTGATTGAATGAAGTCCATAAAGAAATTTCACACTTATGTAATTTCAAAATGTACAATTTTTATTTTACGTTTAGAAAAGAGATGTATCATATGGCTTATGAAAACCTGGAATACAATGTATGAGTTATATGGAATACTTTATACAATTTATTTATTTATTTATTTTTGGAGGTTAACAGGTCCTGGCTCTTCTTTCCTTTAATTTTCTGGGAGGGGGACATTTCAACATTCTAAAAGATGTCTCCTTTTTGTTGAATATATCATCCTGGTTTGGGACAGCATAAATTCATGATGACAGACTTTCCAATTTTTATTGAACTATTTCTGAACGTATCCTGCTTAGATTAGTTTTAGTGGTTTGACATCTACTGGCCAAATTCAATACTCAAATGAATAGAGTAAATATGAGGACCAGAGCAGGCACTCACAGTCATCTGAACTGAAAATTTTCCACTGGGAGAATGATACCAACTCAGCTTTGTACCTCAATCTTCTCATCTCAGGGTCAGTTTTAACATGTTCCCTCCAAGCATGAAGCAGCAGTGAAAGCAGCAAATGGGAATGAGGTATTTTCAGCCTAGGTACGTATGTCACCTACCAGACAGAATTCTTTTTGACAGAGAAGTGTTTGTGCATTGATGGTGAAAAACTATTGTAGATAAAACTATAGTAGAATAAAATACAAGTGCAAAGGTCCGATGGAAAGGTACAAAGAATGTGTGGTGCATTTAAAAACAGCAAGGAAAACGATCAGGTTACGCCTGAAAATAAGAACAAGAAGACAAAGTGGTCCATATTCCAATCACATTAATTTATGCTTGCAAGCACATTTTACGCAGAGAACAGAGATTTGAACACCACAATTCCTAGCTGATTAACAAGTTTTCTGCAATGGCATCACATTCAAAATCATTACACACTCATTCTACCTAATCCCAAGGATCAGTTACTGTTGTCAAATCTAATGCATTTTAATTTGCCGTTAACTCCTCTACAAAGAAGAAGGCTAACAGATTGTGATCCCAAACAAGTTGTGCTTGGATCTTGCAATGGTGACTTTTGATTGATTCTCTTACCTTTTTCTCTGAATCTTTTGCTCTTCTGACATTGTTTGATTGTTGTGAATGCTCTCGTAGGTTCTTCTCCACGAACAGCTTTTTAGCCCACTCGTCCTTCTGTGTTTGAAGCCGGTGAGGCTGTGAGGCGATTTCGCCTGCAGCACGGTACCGGTCAGCTGGAATCTTGCTCATGGGTGGTGGCAGGGTGCTACAGTTAGCACTGGACCATCCGTCTGTGGACTCTGCATAAGACTCCTGATCACTGCTGTGTCCCTGACGCCAATCCCTCAGGACGTGAACTGGCAGCCAGCGCTGGCCTGATGCCCCTGCCACTTTCTTGCCATGGGCAGAATAGTGTGAGCGTGAAGGAAGGCCTGACACATCCAGCCGTGAGGAGGAGTTTAGATGCCTGCCAGAAAGCAGAGGTGGATCTCCATGGGAATGTGGATGGGGCTGAGGGTGATCCACAAACTGCTCATGCCGAAAGCCATTACGATGCGAGATCGGTGGTGGAGGCGGCGGTGGTGGAAGACCTCCTAAGGCACCCTGGCAACGAGATCCAGTAGGGTTTTCCCAAAGTCCTGTAGGAACATGTCGACCAGGATTTGCGCCCAAGTCAACCAAGAGAACTCGGTTGTTCTTCTCTTCTGGCAAGAAATTCCCAATTCCGCTGTCACTGTTGCTGCTTGTGCTGTTGTTCTGCTGAGCATCTAAGTCACCATCAAGGAAAGCTCGAGCTCGCATACCCTCTATGGATTCTCCCATGTCACGATACAGAACAGACACAAACTGTAGCAGGGGCTGAGAAGTCGGTGGAAACTCCAAGCAGCCACCAGTATCTGGGTCTGGAGTGCAGTCAAAGCCAAAGCGTCGGGCAACACCTTGGTGGATTTTATGATGACAGAGTTCCGGGTCTACAATGAAGACATGACAAGATGTCCGTAAGCCTTGCTCCTCCTCACCATGTCTATGCATGCTGTGGTCATTCGTTGCTTGCATGGTGACAAGGCCAAAGAAGCGGCGGTCGTCTGGACACACAGCACTGAAGGCTAACTTCTCTGCGGGGTAAGTTGCTAGAACAGCACCTCGGTCATTGCATAGTTGCACACAATCATGCATGACTTTAAGCAAAACCAACGAGTGGACTTTTTGTTCGGCACGTAGACGTCGCATACAGCCACGGATTGCCTGCAGGCTGTCACTTTCTAAATTGGCACTTGTTGAAGCTAATTCAATAGATCCCAAGTAACCCACAATCATCCCAACATTGAGTATTCCTTCAGAGTCTGCAGTTTGCACCAGGGAAAATTCATCTTGCTGTTCAAACATATCAACAAACACAGAGTCGTCATTGAGCACTTTGGCCATCTCTTCTTCAGTGAGCAAGTTGGGATCACTTCTTCTGGTGCTGACGCCCACATAAGGGAATTCTGGCTCCGAGACAGCCCTTGGTTTAGAAGCAGAGGCACAAGCAACTGCTCTTTCTGAGCTGCTGGACGAGTGGCTGGAATTTTCAAAGATCATGTTAAAGATTCCACCAGACTGCATCTCTGCTACAACACGTTCCGCTCGGTTTATGCCTAGTGTCTTTGAGTCCATCTTTGGCCTCAGCCAGTGGCTCTTGTGGTCATGAAACTCCAATTCTTCATCACTTGAACACGAATCAACATGCCCGTTTTTATGACTGCCTTCGGCAATGACTAAGTGTAGGACACCTGTGCAACGGCCAATCAGCTTAACAACATCCTCATGAGAAGCTTTGGACACATTAATGTCATTCACACTCAGGATCTGATCTCCAGAGCGAAGGCCCACATAATCAGCTGGACTACCCTTGAGGATGCAATTCAGAACACATGGAGACTGACCAGATAGTGTGAAGCCATAGCCTGTTCTCCCCCTCGCAACCTCCACTCCTCTAATGCGAGCAGATGGCTGGGCATTCACACGCCTCCTGCCTTGTTCTGATTGCCTGAACATCCTTCTTTGGCTCCGTTTCACTCTCTTCTGACACAGGCTTCACAGAAATGGAGATCTTAATGATACCATCCTTCCAGCTCCAGAGCCCCAGCCTATAGAACTATCATGGTGAATGCTTGAATATTCACAGTACACCTTTACAAGAAAAAAGGAGAAAAGTTTTGATTAACTGATGCACAGAAAAATTAGCGACAAATTTAAGCACAATCAAAAATGCACGATTTAATATTTTCATAACCTAATTACATTTTTTTATAGTAGTTACTTTTTTAGTTTCGTGCAAATAATATATGGAATCAGTGTGACTACAGTGATTGGATTTCCATGTAATCCATGAAATAAAGTGCTTGTCAAGTTTGTTATACCAGTTTTCACAAAATGTATTAAAAAATAGTTTATAGGCATATAGCAAACTGAAATAACTAAATGGTCTTTATGAATTCCCATCTTTTAACAAATTGCCCATAATTACTATTTTCTTATACAGCTTTTATTACAAAACATTAACTTCCAAAATTCACAGATAACAACAATTACATTTCAGCATTAGAAATACTATTGTTGCTAAAGAGCTGACATATACTGGTGGATTAACTATAGAAGAAGCAAAAATGATTTCGGTATCCAGCAAACACAGTTAGTTTAAGGCCAGCTGTGGTCTGACTAATAATTTTGTTACACACATATTGAGCACTGTAACGTTATGTTTTCCAAATGTTTTTGACACGCTGGACATCCTCCTTTGTCATTGACTACCATAACTTAAATTAAATATGATGTAGGTTAACATTACAGCATTTTGGTAACAATGTAGAATAAAAAATAAATGTAAAAAAATTTTTTAAAAAAGCTTTTCTGGATATTTAACGTTCCATGCGATTTGAAGTTTGGGAAAGGTAATGAAAGTGGCGTGGAGTAAGCATTTTATAATAACACACATGCGCTTGGAAGCTAACGTTAACGGTTAGAACCGGACCGGATACATAAACTCACGAATTTATTAGCGCTTGTCATCAACCTTCTTTCCTTATTCTTCGCATACAGATGGCAAGTAGACTCATCCACTCTTGCTAACCGTCCCGCCTTCTTTTCCCCATTGTTGGAATGCCCACGCGTCAACGTGTGTAACCATGACAATTGAACTGTCAATAGCCATTTCCCCTCGTTCATTGGTTACCACAGCTGTCAGTCATCTTCATCGACCCAAAAACCCAGTTTGACCGAGACACGACAACTAACTACAAAAAGTTATGCTACAGGTGTCAAAAACATCACGAGCGAAAAACAACCCAGAGTAAAATAAAATAACGTAAATGTCGTTACAGTCTTCACCGTTCTCGCGAATTTAATATTTTATAACGGACGAGTGTCGAGCTGCCTCGGTATTGGTTTTCGCGAAGAACAGCTGGCCAGTGAGTAACTAACGGTATTGAGTTATCGGCATCAGTCTCTAGATACTGACTGAAGAAACATATTCAGACAGCAACAACTAGTTATAAGATATAAAACGATAACCTTATATAGATAAACATAATATCAAATAACAAAATCATTTACCTAAATAGGCCGAAAGTTCTAATATCCGCAAAGGCACAAGAAATTCCCATGGCTACATTGCTAACATTAGCCGCCACTTCCCAAAAACTTTCCTGTGAGGAAGAAATAGGACATTTCTAGCATTACAATACAGAAAATCATAAATAGTAATAGATAGTTATGCATTAAGTAGTTTGGTGCTCTTACTTGTGACGAATGCGTCCAAACGTGATGTGAAGTTTAATGACATGGTAACCTTAGTGCAGCATAAGGAGTAAACAAAAGAAGAGGGCAGCTGGTGTGTGGACAGCAGAAGCAGGAGGAGGAGGAATCTACATCTCAGGAAGGTTTTTTTTTTCTCTTCTTCTTCTTTTCTTAAAGGACAGCACCGGTATATGACTTTTTGAGTTATGACAATGGATTTTGGTGTATAATTCAGTTCATCCTTGTAATGTTATATACAAGTAGAGTTTGATTAAGTAATAGTATCCTGCCAAGTTCACACTAGAAGCTCCATTTGAAGCCATTAAAAACTTCCTTTCAATGACTTTTCTTTTTCATATAGCATGAAAATGGAGATATGAATAGATTAAAACTTTTTAATTAATTGCCTGTTATTAATTGTCGACATAAGAGCCAACATAAATGTAATTGTTAAAATGATTGTTTTCCCCCTTAAATTCTATACTTGTATAGAATAATAATACTTGTATATACTAAAATGGCCAAAATATACTAAAATTCATTGTTTCATCTCGCGCGCACACACACACACACAAAATCCCTCCGTTCAATTTGTCCAAACTGCTTTTCAGAGGATTAGACAAACTCCTAAAATCCAATCTAAAATTACAGACAAAAATTACACATATATTCATACATGTATATACACATATGTAAATATTTACATATATTTATAAACATGTATAAAAATAAATAAACAATATTCCAGGGCTCTAAAATACTCATCTAATAATTTGAGGACCAAATTATTAGCTGTAAAATGTAAGATCTGACATGAGCATCAAATACCTGGATGTGAATAAATTATTAAACAAACACAAAAGAACAATGCCTCTCCCTTTTCCTCCTACAAATGTCCATTCTATGTAAAATACAAAAGTAAAATACATACATGCATGCATATATATATAATAAAAATGACAAACGTAATTTATCTAGTGGATCACTAGTGTGGATCACGAGCCCTGCAATGTGTGTTAAACAATCAAAAAAAAAAAAAATGTTAACCAAACGGAATATTTTGCATATTTTATTAATTTCTATATTATAGTTTTTTCATGATTTAT
Source organism: Danio choprae (assembly GCA_903798125.1). Classification (NCBI taxonomy): domain Eukaryota; kingdom Metazoa; phylum Chordata; class Actinopteri; order Cypriniformes; family Danionidae; genus Danio; species Danio choprae. Next base: position 4,710,086 of record CAIGQW010054073.1, on the reverse strand, counting down.
GACGTTAAAACAATCCATCAAAATAAATACATCAATTTGTCTTTTTTTTTTTTACCAGCCATAGTTTGCAGAAGTGAGCTAACAATGGGATAAACAATGGGAAAAGATTATTTTTATAAAATAAAAAAAGGCTCCGGTGCTGGACCATCATGGCATCATACTGTGATACTTGTGGGACATGCGGCTGCAATCCAGCTTTCTCAGAAAATACAAGTTGAAGTAAACACTAATCCGAGAACAGGATCACATCTTTTGTAAAAGGGGAAACAGATAAATAGTGGATGATGCCCACCTGAGATGCATTAAACCAGTCAGATTCTCCACTCGCGTTCTCAAATGAATCTTCATAAGCAAACAATGTCAAGAATATACGAAACTGTCAGTGATAGGCACACTATTAACATTACAATTCTGCAGTACTTTCACATTTGGTCCAAATATATTGGTGGTCTCTCTGTGAAAGTCATTCAAGTTATTCTAACTGTTCGAGACCCCTAGAGACTGAAACAAAGTTCTTCAAAGCCACTGTTAAATCATCTTTTCGAATGCTTCTTTCATCTAAGAAATCCTTTAGGTGTGGGCCAATATTTATGCAATGCTAATTTCAGTAAAGGCTGAGCAGTGAAAATATCAAGTATCAATTTCTATTTACATATTTCGCTTCACTAAGACAAATCAAAGTAAACAGATATCTAATGGACATGACAAGCTAATCGTATCCTGGTATTGAACTAGCAAGCATGCCGTAAGTTGTGTGAATTTGCCAAATTCATCTGTCATTATTGGTAGTTACAATTATTTGATGTCCATAAACTGAGCCGACTGACAATCACAAGCCACCGTGTTTCAAATGTTGTTGTGACATCACATTAAATACTGACAGCAGACTAAAGCATGCTAAAGTTAATATACATGACATATTCAGCTTGTCAGCTAGGATTATATTTACAGTGAACGCTCTTGAGCCACCCAAGATGGAGAAATGATTGTTTTTATAGTCCATGTTTGTCAAAAGTGAAAGAAAGGTTGGGTTACTGCACAGCTTCGCTTGCAATGCCTTTCTCTTTACACCAATGGATGTTGTCATGCACCACAGTTTATTCATTTAATCACAAATATTATTTCTTTTACACAAATTGTACATTGATGTAAACACTCTATAGATTAAAATACATAATTCCAGTCATTACACTAGATCAATAGTCATATCTTACGTCCTGAGCTTTTAAAAGAAACTGAACAAAGAACTAAAGATGTGTTCTGAGGGGCACAGTATGAAGAAATCATAGTTTAAAAACTTCTCGACACTAACTGCTATGGCTATTTCAAACCCAGTCCGTACAAAAGGACTTTAGAGATTCTGTTTTTTCTTCTCCATCTTAAAAAAAAAGTCAATTTAAAAACAACAAATATAGACAACTAGATTTTAGGAGGAAAAATAAACTTTGTTTCAGGCAATTCACCCCTGCTTAGTAAGTCAAACACATTTTACATTTAAATACACAAATAAATGTCCTCATACCAATACTTTTACGCATTAGAGGGGATATACAAATTCGATTTACAATCCTTTTTCGCTTCAAGTGTCAGCAAACGCAGAGCAAAGCAATGTGTCGCCCATGCAAAGGGAATGATTTCAAACTGAGGGACTTGTGTAGACAGTAGGGCAGAAATGCCATTATACTGATTTTAGCGAGATTGGATGATAAGTAACTTGGAGTTACTCCATTTCTGAGGACTAAAGTATCTGATGCTGTTTCTGCAAAATTCTGAAAGTGCAGGACACATTTTACTAGTGTTTGTATGGTGTTTTTAAGAAATGTCAATATCCTCTTCAGTCAGATTGAATATTATGTTTCTAAAGATGGAGACTCTTTGTCAGCTTTGACACTGCAGTTTTGCCACAGAAACATTCTCTGCTACCAAATGAAGAGAATTTATACATTTAAAACATCCATAGAGACTGTGAATGACTTAGGGCGCATGTCCACCGAAGCGTTTTTGTCCTGCAGAAATGCGAGCGATGTTCTAAAAACGCCCATCGCTTCTTCGACCGTTGAAGATTTTGAAAAACGATGAGCGTAAAACATACACTCAGTGCATGGCTATCCTGCCAGTGTTTTAAAAACATGGTGCTTCTCAGTTTAGCTCGGGAAAAACGCTTCATTGGCCAGGTGCCCTTACTGTGATAGCAGTCGAATATTCTGAATGTAGTGCTGCTTTTCTTATATTTTTAATTACAGATAAATGATGTTCATTGGTGCGTTGTGGCCACAGACTTCAGTGAATGTACAGTTTTGCTTGGACTGGTCCCACGGTCTCTAATAACTATGAACTATTTGGAGCAATGTCGTCTGGTTCATCACGGACAGTAGCATAGCAACCGATTACACTGTACATCCAATTCAGTTTCTTGTCATGCATCCTGGTGGGTGTATGTCTTCTGCTTGGGAGTTATGTTACCTTCATTTTGATGCCTAATTTGCCATGAACTGATCTTTTTTTTTTTTTTTGGTCTGTTCTATAGAGACGTGTCTTGGTGAATGCTCTGCAAACAGCACAGTAGTTGGTAATATGGACTACCAGGGGAAGCCACCATCTCAAAGACAGACTGGAAGGCCCTGCGGTCTAACTCCTCATCGATCTGGTGTCGGTAGAAATCCATAGCGACCAGGCAAAAGAGGCTAATGTCCACCGTGTCAGATTTCCCCATGCGACTGATGACATGAGGCAAGCTACAGTGGAAGAGACAAGTTAAGGAAAACGAGGAGGAAGATAAAATGGAGAAAATAACTGCCGTTACCAGTGCAAGGTAGGTTTTTTTGGGTTTGGTATGCATGTTTACTGGTACAGCAGTTTATTTTTCACTTGGCACCATAAGACACACCTTCTGTCCAAAAAGTCTTGTTTGTTACTTTCGATTCTTTTCAATTATGTCAAATTTATCAGGGAAATTCAAACAATAAATGCTGTTTTGACATTCTTTGATGTGGCATGTTAGATCGCTATTTTGACGCCTGACTTACAAATGACAGCAGAGTGCAAGTCAATCATTACATCTTTTTCATTACTAATTATAGAGCAAAATAAGCTAATTTCTCAAAATATTTCCACTCTATTAGCCTATATATACATTAGGCTTTATTACGGTTAGTGATGTCTTAGTTATTAGATGTATACATTTAAATAGATAAGCAACTATGCAAACTAATACATCTCAAAAATGAAATAAAAGTTAAAATTTTGTAATTAGATTTAATGTAAAAAAAAATGCCTTTTGAGCAATTTACATGTTAGCATAAAATTGTTTGAGTGTTTATTTTATACAAAACCTATAATAAATAATGTAATAATTTGGGCTCTGTTGTTAATTGCAGCCTTTATTATTATAGTAAATGTAAAATGTAATAGGGCAGCTTCCTCTATAATTAACAGCATTAGCTGTAATAGTTTAAGAATTTAGTTTACAACTGAATTCATTTCAAGAAAATATGTTCAGTAAACCATTGTTTTAAAAAAAACTTCAAAACAGAAGCTCACACTGAACAGTGGCCTACAAGGGGTGCAACAATTACAGAAATCAAAAGAATGTGTTTAAGGATACAGGGCAGAGATCCACTGGCTGGTCGAGGCACTGACGAAGAAACAGGACAGGCTCCACATGGCCATAGCGACAGGCGTTCTCTGTGTGAAATTGGACAGTGAGAGCAGGACCCAATCCCGGACCATGGAGGACTGACCAGTGGCATGAAGCGTCTGAAACACCTGTAGTTAGAAATGCAATTGTAGTAAACATTTCAGTTTTTATTAATAGTTTAATCATTTGTTTAATGTATTTTCTGTTTTCATTTTATTTGTAAGGTTTTAGTAAGTTTTAGTGTTTTTGACATTTTTATTGTCATGTTTATTCAATATTTTTAGTAAAAAAAAAATTGCATTGAAATTCAGGAATATTTCCTTGACAACAAGCTGAATACAGTAAGTACTTATTTATTTATTAACCAAACATATATAATATTTAAGCTAACATAAATTATTTTGGGCACACTGACTTCCTGTAGCTCAAATTATCATAGTTTGATTCCCAGGGAACCGATCAAATGTGTAACTTGTACCTAAGTGAAATATCAGAATAAATAAAATGTGTAGCTTGTATGTAATGTAAAATGCTTCATATATCACTACACTTATGATAACGGACAACTGAAATTTTGCTAATATGACCAAACCTTTACAATCCAATTCATTCAAGATCACAGAGTACATAAAGCATTACATAAGAAATAAAAAGTGCCTAAAATATGGCACTTGCCTTGTAGACCACTGTAGCCATGAACTGTGGGTAAGGCTGCTGATTGGACAAGAATTCCCCGATGACTTTGTTCATAACATCCTGCAGTGGGAAAAAGTCATCCAGGAACTGAGGAAGGATCCTGGCCACCACACGTGCCTCACTCGGAAAACCTTTACGAATCCTGCAGCAAGAATTTTCCACAGATAAGTCAGATTTGTTTTGTGATCGATCACGGGAGAGTTATTTTTTGTTTAAATATACATACCTGTCAAACAGAACAGATACACGCTCCATTGCGACGATGACCGACTCGCTGTCAGGAGCTGTGGGGTCTGCATCAGCAGGAAGTCCAGGACTTCCCTTCTCCTTGCCTGTAGTGTAAAATAATGGCCATCATTAAGAGGAACAGTTCTATACATAAATAAAGAAAATCTCAGACTTCTATAAAATAATAAGAACATCAATATACTTAAGGGATTAGTTCACTACAAGAATGAAAATGTCCTGATGATTTACCACCCCCTTGACATCCAAAATGATCATTTCATTTTGTCCTTGAAAATGAATGATGTTTTTTGGGTAAAACATACAGCATCAATCACCATATAGTGGAGTTGAGGAGCGCAATGGTTTCAATTTGCAAATTGCAGTTTCAGTCTGATCTAAATGATCCCAGAAAAGAAATATATTGTCATTTTCTTAAAAGCACAACAATTCATATATTTTTTTAACCATAAAAGCTTGCATCCCAGAGCTAGTACAAGATGATTTCTTGTCATAAAATTTTTTATAAAAAAAATATTCCTTGGCTGTGATCATTTAGAGCATGTTAAAGCAACATTTAAAGTTCAAATCAGAGAGCACCATAGAATTCTCCACAATATAGAGAAAAATACTGGAATCTTTTTCTCAAAAAAAAAAAAACCAAGAAAAAAAAGAAAGAAAGAAAGAAATGATCTTGGGTGACAAGTGGGTGTGCAAATTATCATCACCCTTTTATTCTGGACGTGAACTAATCCCTTAAAACAAGCTTAAACATAAAGCCCTTTTTTAAATAACACTTCACTTTTTTTGATAATATAGGCTCATTTCCCATAGATGGAGTTTGAGTTTTACCATTTTTGCCATCCATTTCCAAGGCTGACAGGAACACTTTTAGCTTAGTTTAGCATAGTTTATTGAATCAGATTTGAGATTAGCATCTCGCTCAAAAATGACCAAAGAGTTTCGATAAATTTCCCATTTAAAATGATTTTTTTGTAGTTGCATTGTGTACTAAAACCAACAGAAAATGTAAAGTTGCCATTTTATGGCTAGGAACTATATGCAGATTCTAACTGGTGGTGCAAGTGTAGGGCTTAGTGCTGGGGACTTTTTCCAGACAGCACTACATAATATCATCGTGCCTGCTGCAGCCATTGTACAGAAGCATAGTTCCTTGAACATTATGCTGGAATGAGAGTAGAGTTCCTAGTCATATCGGCCTAGAAAATTGCAACTTTAGTTTGTCAAGCTTTAAACAGTCAAGCTTTAAACAGGTATTATTTAAATAGCAACTCTTTGGTCATTTTTGAGCGAGATGCTAATGGTCTAATCTGATTCAATGATCTATGCTAAGATAAGCTAAAAGTGCTCCAGCAAGAGATCAGCTGAATGGATTCAAAAATGGCAAAACTCAGCTGTTTAACTCTAGAGAAGTTGTAAAAAGATCATAATATTTATTTACTTTAAAGTGGAGTGTTGTTTTAAAGAACTCATTCTGCTGCTATGTGCTCTGTTAGTAAGGTGAGTATCTATAAATTGAGCCTGTTCTTATGGCTGCTGCTGTTAGTAGGGTGGGTCAGTATTGAAGATGAAGCTGAAATGTGTCCTGCCTTCCTCTCCAGCCACACCTGTGTACATGCAGGTGAGCATGAGACCCAGGGCAGCCATGGCGCGGTGTGGACTGGGCATGTTCACGCGGTCAACGCTGAGCTTGACCAGTGTCTCTGCATCCATGCGTGAAAGCTGCTCAGACAGAAGCAGCCGCTCCAGACCTCGCAGGATGCAGTGGTAGATGATGGATGGTGTGGCCTCCTCGCTCGCGGACAGAATCATGCAGCACAGCTGGAAATGTAGAGAAGGTACAATAGTACAGAGAGAAGGGTCAATGACTGTGTCAATGATGAAGAAGGGGAAAAATCTTTGAATCTTTAGTTTAATGTTCAAGTCCTTCGTTCTAAGAAATGGCTTTTTTAGTGTGATTTTGGACCCATATCACTTTGAAAATCTGTATTATATTCTTACCTCATTTCCAAAAAGAGTTTCAAGAAAGCATATACTTTTTTTTAAATGGTTTGTATGCTCTGACAGTATATTTAATATGATGAAAATGTGTACACAGACAGTTGTGCATGTGCCACAACGATATTTTTACCTCTCTTGATGATATTTTCTCAAGTCAAGTGTTATAACCCATATAAATATCTGTTTTATGCTCAGTTGTATAAATGTGGGTACTTTATAACCTCTGTGAATAATGTTGCTGCTTTGTTTACAAACTAATTACTGCAAAAATGAAATAAATAAATATGAAAAAATAAACAATGCATGTCCTACAAATTATGCATGGTTTTTATGGAGGGTGACAAAATGTGAAAAGCAAGCATACTTTAGGTTTAAAAATATAGTACTAATAGTAATCATTAATCAATAAAACCATTTTCCTTAAAGCTTTAAATAAGGTGAGCATACACCATCATTGTTTTTAAAAAGTTTTGCTTTTTTTTTTTTTACATTATGGACATATTATATAAATTACATTTAAAATTTAAATTTTAACATAATGAGGATTACTACAGATTTGTTTTTATTTAATGAAAGCCTCTGAGAGATATAAGCTGACAAAAAGGTATTTCCAAAAAATATAAATGAGTAAAATTTGTCCTGAAATGTAAATCTGTCCCGCAAAGCCTTTTGAAATTTTATATTGTTCAATAATATAGAATATTATAATATATAATTCAATTCAATACTGCTTCTAACCTAAGATATATATATAATTATATATATATATATTTCCATTATGAACACTTTTTTTTTTGTATTGTTGCTTTGGCATCACATTAACAAACATATTTATACATGATTCATCAACTTATAGATTGAACAAAAATAAATAAATAAATAAACAAAAAAACAAACAAACAAACATCTCGTCAACCCAACAGTCATCATCCATAAACAGATCGTAAGGATTACAAAATCAAACTGATCTACAATCTATATCAGTTGCCATGTTTGCATTAACACATTATAATATTCCAGACAAGCTAAATTCAAATAAACTTTGATAATCTTTCTCCCAAACTGTGGTCTCTTCCCACCTGAATGATGCCGGCGTTGAACTCAGAGCCAACATCCAGCGGGTAGTTTTCCATCATGTAGAAAGCCACAGCGCACATCACCAACACATGCTGCTGGTTGTGCAGATTCACACAGCTGAGAAAGAGACACACACAAAAAGCATTGGTCTAGAGCTGGTCTTTAATGAAGGATCTCAGATCTCAGTAAGACACCATACATTACAGCTAATGAGGAGCTGATGACCATGCAGCGTGCGGCGTGTGTTGTCATTGCCTGTGCGAACATATTATTGAGTCTCCCAGCATGCCACAGAGACTTTGGCATTAGCTTTGACTGCATGGGGCATAACCTCTTAAGAGACGCGCTAACAGTGCGAAGCCTTTCATCTGACGCAGGACGCAAACCGTTAACCTCTCATCCTATATTCTCTTAAATGAAGCGGCAAACACCAAGAGTTAGTGTGAGACTAATGAGTGGTCGCCATTGGCTGCTGTAGGGAGTAGTGTGGTGGTGGGGTTAAAGCTTAAGGCTGCTAAGAGAAAGGTTAGTGAATTCAGTCCACACAAAGAGCAAGCTATGAGCCTTCATCATTGGCTGTAAGCAGGAGAAAGTCTGTGCTACAATGGCTAATTAATAGCAGGCTCAGTTCAAGTCTCTAAGCTTTCTCAGCATTTTCTAAGGTGATGTAAATGGAAATGTTATGCCGACAACCTTTGTGCATACTAATGAACATCTTTGTCTCTCTTTCTGGCTATAAAATGTGTATTTTTTTTCACCCTCATTTTCTTTCCTCAAATAATTTTAGTACTAGGTGCCAAAAGTTCATTCATTCATTCATTTTCATTTCGGCTTAGTCCCTTTATTAATCTGGGGTCGCCACAGTGGAATGAACCGCCAACTTATCCAGCATATGTTTTACGCAGCGGATGCCCTTCCAGCTGCAACCCATCTCTGGGAAACATCCATACACACCCATTCACATTCATACACTACGGACAATTTAGTCTACCCAATTCACCTATACCGCATGTCTTTGGACTTGTGGGGGAAACCGGAGCACCCGGAGGAAACCCACGCCAACACAGGGAGAACATGCAAACTCCACACAGAAACGCCAACTGACCCAGCCGAGGCTCGAACCAGCGACCTTCTTGCTGTGAGGCGAACGTGCTACCCACTGCGCCACTGTGAGGCCCGTGCCAAAAGTTGTTACACTCAAAACCTTCAGGACCAAAATGTCCCAACTGAAACCCATTAAAATGGATTCATGTCATCCCAGTTCCAGTTAAGCAAAAGGCTTTTTGTTTAACAGGCTTTCATTTTGTCCCTCAAAATTGTGACTATTTTCCTGCGTCTGAGGACTGTATACCAATAAATAGCAAAATAATATACATGTAATTATAATTATGTGGGTGGTTAGATTTGAGAGATATTCGGACTATGGAGAAACATGGATTACAGGGTCTGTTTTAAGGTGTTTTTAATGTGACACTACACAAGTAATAATGCTTTAAAATGAATGCAATCTCTGGTCATTTACTTATTTAAAATTATAGCGATACAGAAAAAAAACAGCTTAGCCTTCAATATATAAAAACAAATATTCACATTTTTTTGAAAAAAGCTAAAAAAAAAAAAACCTTAACCATTGACTTCCATAGACGAAAAAACAAATATTATGAAAATCAATGATTACAGGTTTCCAGCTTTCTTCAAAATATCTTCTTTTGCGTTCATCAGAATGAAAAAAAGAAACTCAAAGAGTTGAAAGTAAAGGGTGAGTAAATGACAGAAGTTTTTATATTTGGGTCAAGTATGCCTTTACTATTTAATTAATAGTAAGAAAATTAATAGTTGCATTATGTAAACAAAACGTAAGGGTGAAAGCTAAAGTTTAGACAGACACTAAATAGTGTGTGTTTTGTGTGTGTGTGTGTGTTCAGTTTTTAGCGTTACTCACTGTGCTATAGCTCTAAGGTTAGACAGCAGGTATTCACTGACAGTAGGTATAAGCTGTCGCGCGGTATCGTCCAGTAAGTCACACTCCAGCACATACAGAACTCCATGAAGAGCCCCGATCCGACTGGGCAGATGAGTGCTGCGCAACGTGCTCTCCAGCAGACGGCAAACAGGCTCTGCAATGGCTTTATCCTGATACAGGTACATCAGTCCACACTGTTAAACATCTGTCACATATATAAGTGAAGTTATAGAGTCAAAAGTGCATGTACACACCATGCCAAGCACTGCTGCTGCTTTACAGATTGCTGGAACAAGGTATTGGTTGAGGATCTCATCTTCTGGTGGATGGACCTTCTGCAGTTCAGTCAGTGTGGAGAACATCATATCAAACTGATTCCTCTCGGTGAAGAGATCAGACACTGCCAGCAGCTAAAAGAGAGAGAGATAGAAGAGAAGAGGTGAGTGAACTGCCAAGGAAGAGTAGTTTAGAACATTTACATTTAGCAGATGCTTTTATTTAAAGTGACTTACAATTGAGGAGGCATTCAGCGAATCAACAACAAGAGGCAATACACACAAGAAGTGCTAAATATACAAAGGAACTGTTTGTGCTCAGAGAATCAAGTGCTAGTTGGGAGCGAGGAGTGTTTTTGTTCATAAATGTTCATAAATATGTTAAAAAAAAATTTTCTCGTGTTTTGTGCTGCTCCCTGCATTTACAGCTCATGCCTCAGCTACTCCAGCAACAACAAATAATTCATCTGCATGTATGGTAAAGCCTTTTCGATTTAAAATCTTGAGCTACATTTTTCAAAGCACACAGACAGACAGCTGACTGCATAGCACATGAGTTTTCAAAACAAAACAAAAACACAGAAGTTCACATAATATTGTTTATGTCTGTGAATGTAAACAGTTTGGAAGAAGTTTATTCGATCTGTGAAGTGGCATTTCTTAGAAGTGTCATCAATACACTACTAACAGCACTCAACCAGGCTTCACACCCCTGAGCATGCCTTGGGCAGGGATTATTTAAATTTGGCTTACTGTGAAGTGTATATTCCTTGAAGAAGGACTGAGGCTGTGTCCACCAAAGCGGCTTGTTCCAGAGACAAGCATATCTTTTCAGTTGTTTTCTATGAGAGCACTTCAATTGTTAGAATTGAGCATAGAGTTGAGCATCTGATTCACACAGAGCCCTATGTGTGCAGTTTTTATTTTAATAAAACCACCGACAGTTAAATAACGTTCAGCTTATAGTAAAATGCAGTGCTACAGAGGTGCTCACAGCACAAGTTTTTTTTAGCCCTTGATTACAACAAACTCACTTTTTGAATTGAGGCAGCTTTTTTGAATGGTTTACTAATGGCCGCGATCGTTTCGCGCGCTGTTCATGTGCCCTGCGTGCCTCGCATTTTTGCCATTGTGTGCCATGCACCTGCAGTTGAAAAAAAAAGAGTCTTTTTCGTTCTCCAATCAAATGAAAGCAGAGGCGGGGTTTCTGATGAGGCGACAGCAGTGTTTGTGTTGTCAAAACGACAACCGAGACTTTTAAAGATGGAAGAGAGACTTGTGGTCAATGTATCTAGCTATCCGAAGCTGTGTGACTTGAAAAAATCTTGAATATCACAATATTATTAAATATTACAATTCTAAAAATATCAACAGCAATGTTTGTGCATAATACGCAACAAATATCAATAAAAAAGGCAGTGAGGTGCACCTCGCATTCTCAGAATGGAAAATCGTGTTGGTCCCCTTTGCACCGTTTATTTTTTTCAGAATGACATTACCTTATAGTCAAGGTGTTTGTTCAGAAACAGTGCTAGCCAATATAGAATTGCACACTTTAAAGTAGTAAAAGTAAAATTCAACCCTATTAAGAGTGAACAAAACCACCCTCACCGATCTGACCACCTCACTGATGAGCACGACAGGAGTCTTCCTGCTGCTGGGGCTGCCAGGGAGAATCCACTGACTGTAGAGCTCCAAGAGGAACTGAGAGCAAGAGTGGATGTCAACCCCAGCACGGTGCTTCCTGGACAGGTCGAAAACAAAAGCCAGCACACGGGTCAGTCTGGAGGATACTAGCTTTAAGAAGTTATGCTGTCAATAATTCAAATCAGTGGACAATCAGGTGTGTGTTAAGAGTTCTGACCTGGAGTTGATTGGTGATAATGGTGGTGAGGCTGGAGCTGGAGCATCTGCTTCATCTTCCTCATCCTCACCCCATTCCTCCTCCCTCAGAGGGGTGATGTTGTTTCCCAACCACACTGAATGAATTGACACCTGCAGAATACACAATTATGGTCATTTTTGGTCATATTTGAGTGAACTATTCTTTTAGGAAAGGCTAATAGAATGAAGTCTTCTATAGAAGTCATTTTACTAACTTGACCCAGTTTGTAGTCCATGTTGCCCATCTCCCTCTCTGTGTTAATCTGTAGGAGGAGTTTCTCATGGCTGATGAGTGTGCCTGAATATGCAGATATACATGTAGAGGTGATATGTGTATATATATATGACAAAAAACTCCACATAGTCAGAGCAATAGGGCATTTTCTCTGACCACTGACCTGCTGTTGAGGATGATAGTGATGGCACAGGGTCCCAGGATTGATAAGGAAAGTGTGTGGCAATGTTGTCTCTCTTTGACACCATGGCTTGAATCTCACGCTCAACCATACCTCTAATCACGCTCAACTTCCGGCCAAACCTGAAGAACACACAACAATATATAACCCATGTTTAAACCTAGATGAACAGTACAGTAATATAATTAAGCTGCTTTTCCACTGTGTGGTTTGTTTCAGCTCACTTTGGTACAGTTTTGCTTGGCTCCATTTGCAGTTTAGTACCGCTTAAAAGTGGGTGGGATTATTGCTATAGTTGTGTCACCTCTACTGCAATGACATTCCTGAAAAACTTTTTTCATTCCAGGTCATCCCATCCACTCCTTGGGTACCAACAGCAGGAGAATCTGGACCTTTTATATGACCACAATGCTGTAATGAGTTTTCTCTTGTGGTAGTATAAAAATTATTTAGATGTGTGAACCAATAATACAGCAATCTGATGATGCTGGTAGTGAGGCTGTCAGTAATAATTCTCTTGCACCAATCAGTGGACAGCAGCGTGTCTATGTCATGTTTTAGGAATGGCACGTTTATGAAAGGTGGTACAAAAAAAATACTAGGCACTAGTGTATCTGTACCCTACTACCTAGTATTTTTGTAAGACCTCAGGTGCACAGTGGAGAAGCCCCCAAAGGTGAGCCATACTGAACTGAACCAAGCCACACCATGCACTGGAAAAGCACCTTTAAAAATCCACAAACCTGGTGTCCAGAGCTTTAAGGATTTTGTTGCGGGGTTGCTGTTCAGGACAGCTGACGGCTGGATTTCCTGCTGTCGGTAGAGTCATGGCACTCAGTACCAGTGAGGTGATGGCCTGAACTGCCAGTACATTTATCTGAGTCCTCTCCAGATCCTCCTGTGAAACAAATAGACATGTCTCATTTGTCACTCAAAGCATCCAAAACCTGAACAAATGGTTTTCTTTTTACCTCCTGCTGGGTTTCCTCCTCTTGGTCCATCGTGATTGGCTGAGTGACCAGCACTCCCAAAAGTGTGGCCCACGTCTCCTCAAACTGGGTTCGACTGCTCCAACCTGCAAGAAGAAATCAAGATGCTTCATAACCATGGCCGGGCTGGACTGGTGAGTAAATGATGATTAAAAATCTAATTCCTATCCCTTTCTTTAAATAGACACTTTATTTGCAGTTGATAGGATTAGATATGTATATAAAATCACTTCTGTAAATTATATTTAACCCAGACACCACAATATAACTTCAAATCCATTTTCAGAACTCCTTTTAAAGCTACAGACCAGTCTGAAATTAGTCTCATACCCAGAGTGTTAATGCGATACAGGAACTCTCTGAACACGTCCTTCTCCTGCAGGAACTCTACAGGGATCTCTGGCAATGCTGTGCCAAATTCTCCACTCAGCCTGGGGGACCAGCCCAGCTTCCAGACCTAGAAAACACAAGAACACTTTAATACAGTTCTAAACACATAACACACACACACACACACACACACACACAC
>CAIGQW010054073.1:4679512-4691807 GCA_903798125.1 Danio choprae | reverse complement strand
TTTTTTATTTAGTAAATGTATGTATTTTCTCTTTTTTCTTCAATAAATAGTGTCTTTTCTATTTTGGCCACATTCATTTATTTTGGGCTACCAAAAACTGAAGAGTGCCTGTCTGAAGGGCTACCAGGGATTTTGCAAGCCGTGTGATAGGGCAGTATATATATTCAAAAATAATAGAGAATAGCCCAGAGAATGAAATCCGCTGGTAGTGAGTGTTTATTATGTATGTTTTACCTGCAGGGTCTCAGCGAGCAGCATCTCCACACGTCTGCAGGCCAGAGTGTCCACCATGCGGGCCAGCACACGGAACGGCGTGTTTAGGAGTTTGTCCACGTACAGCATGAGCAGAGCCCCGGACTGACTCAGATGAATGCCCTCCAGACACTGCAGGGTCTTCTTCAGCATCACCGGCTGGATAGGCATACATTTAACATGTAAGTGTGCTCAACAGATAAAACTGTGCATTTATTTGTATACATACAGTGCAAAGGTTGTCGCAGCGTGATTGTATGGCCTGTATGAAGAGCCCGCTGGCTGCTGAATTTCGGTGCACAGCACTGATGAGATCCTGCACGGGAGGCTCATGGGAAAGATTGATCAGATCGCTCACATGATTCACCGTCAGCCACGTCAGATGCTCAGAGTCATGCAGGTTTTGACACTAAGATGGGAAGACAAAATGACACAAATTTTAACTTCAGTTTTGTTCTTCATAGCTGTGGAGAAAGCCTCAAGTGGGATTACATTGTAGGAATTAATACCGTACATTAAACTGAATATATATTTTTCCATTTATGTCAACATATGTGTGAGGTGAAGTACAACTCAGATAGAGCTCTTCAAGTGTTCAGAGAGGGGTTTAAGAAAGGACACGTATTGCTTGAGAAACCTCACCACGTAATCACAGAAGAGGATAAGAGCTCCTCGGCGGACGATCTCTCTATTGCACATGGTCAGCTTTCCCTCGGGCCTCTCCTCCTCTCCAGATGAGTGTGGACTCAACAGCTTAGTGCTGGACAGACTGTGTCTCCTGATGGGAGTCAAGACACAACAACATTTACTGCCGCCTCTCTACCTGAGGGACCAAATTATTGACTGAAACTTTCATTTGCATATTTCTTATGCACACAACATAAAGAACAAATGAGTCAGCTGTGTGGAATCTATTGGGTTGGGTACTTGACAATATTGATTTTAATGTGGATTCTTAAAAATTAAACTCAAACCTGTGCTGTTTTCTGATTGCGAGCAAAGAAGACTCCACTGAACATTTTTAGCTCACCTGCCATCCAATAATCTTAAGAAACGTTGTCACTTTTAATACGAGTGAAGTCTCTTCCATGTTTTGTCCATATGACAGAAAATTTTTTTTTTTTGCACTTTAGTACAGCGTTACAGATCACTGTAGCTTCATTAATTATTGGCCAGTGTAATAATCCAGAGCACATAAACCGATGCACTTTCTTTACTCCTACAGCACTAAATATAAATATGAACAAACATCAGTATGGTGAAAAGTATAAAAGAACTTTACTGAAATTTATCATTTATTTTTTAAACCCTGCAAAGACCACAGTGAAAAATCTTAACAACAACACTATTACATTTACTTCAGAAAAGCCATTCAATGGTCATATCTTGTTAGTTAACTCAATGACAACTTAATTTTTTGTACTGTACTTCACATCCATTTATTTCTGTATTAACATGCGATCTGCGAGCATATATTTGAATAAATCTTAAAACAACCCTTGTACAACTTAATATTGAAAATCATTAAATAAACTTTTTTAATTAAACGTTTATGTAAAATGTATGAGTATCACCTTACAATAAGGTTCTATTAGTTAATGCATTTACTAAAATTAACAAACAATACATTTATTACAGTATTTACTCATCGTTCTTAATGTTAATGAAAATGTTCATTGTTAACTCAGTGCATTAACTGACGTAAACATGAATTTGGATTTTAACAATGCATTATTAAATGTTGATTACAAGTATGCTACACAATTAATGCTTTTTATTAGTTCATGTTTTTAAATGCATTACCTAACGAAATATTATTGTAAAGTGTGAGAAAGTCATGAAAAAAACAGTAGAATGTAATAGCAGTAATAATGAAAGTCTGATATCAATAAGATTATACACAACATTTGGTCACACTTTATTTTAATGTACAATTCAAACTAATACTTTTAGCTCAATAAACGACTAATTAGCTGTTTACTACTAATAGATAATAAGGAATTAGTTGGGCGTATGTATTGGGTAGGATTAGGGAATTAAATTGCTAATAAATAGTTAATATCTTAATAACAGGCAGGTAATAAGCCAGTAATAAATAGTGTGCATTGTTACTAAACCAAAGTGCTACCAAACAGTGAAAGGCCAATTAATTATTTACCTTTATAAACAAGATTTGATTTCCTAAAAGTACTGCATATTTGTCTTAGTCTTGTGATTTCTGTCGTGTGCGGTCTGACCTGGGCGTCTGGTGCACCTCTGACCACCAGGTGTAGTTGGTGTAGTTGATGATGAGCAGGACCTGACACCACAGCAGCACCAGAGATGGATGTGTGGTGATGAGCTGGAGAACCAGGCTGTTCAGACCCTCCAGAGTGTAAAAATCTCCCCCTTCTCCTCCCTCTGCCTTCAGCAATCTGCTGCCCGCTGCTGTGATCCGCCGGAACATTCCTGGAAAACGCTGCGATGAGTCTACTGGGCTGGTAGACATGTGAGGTGTGTATTCTGTGAGAGTGTGTGTACCTGATTTGAAGATGTGTATCAGACACATGAGCAGTGTGCCGAGCTGCTGACAGTAGAAAGTGTGCTGCTGCTCACTCATGTCCACTTTCACCTGCTTATTCGCGATATCATCCAGCAACACCCCAACCAATTGCAGTAAGAACCTGACAACAAAATATTTATATTATTAATATTATTGTTAGATTAAATATTATTGCTGAGTGATTACTTTGTGTTGAAATAGCATTTTTAACAATGTTTTCCCTATTCAGTAGGACTACACAATAATAATAATAATAATAAAATAATAATAATAATAATAATAATAATAACAACAAATTATATTTATATATTTTAGTTAAAATATTTATTATTATTATTATTATTATTATTATTATTCAAAGTGTTTTTATTTAACTATTATTTAAATTTCAAATAGCATTAATTAAAAATGTATTCAATTAAAAATTAGCATTTAATACTGCTTAAAAAGCATTTAATAACAATAATATTGTAATTTTACAGAACAAAAAGAATTAAACAATATTATTAAACATGATCATATTAAATCATAATAGTTTATTTATATTTTTAGTAGGCACAAAATGGAAAACTTTCACATGGTTTAGCCATTGATTTTTTTAAAAACAGCATTCTGGTGGACCAAAAACACAAACATTTTGTATTTTTAAAGCGTGAGGTTTTTTATAAAATATACCATTATTATTGAATGTAATTAAATTCATGTGGGTGATATTTCTTGGGCCAGAAAGTACCATAAGAATACAAACTAAAATAATAAATCACATCCCTAACATGTAGTGTCTTACTACGCATTTATTTAGCCACAGCGACTGTCCTGAGTGAATTACCTAGCGAAGGTTTCCTCAGGAGGGAAGCGCGCCGTCTCTCCGTTGGCATCCTCCATGGCAACGGGGAGAATTTCAGGAGGAGCGGGCATATCATCATCACACAGTTGTCGGATGGTTGGACAGGAGAGCAGGTACGGAGACAGTGAAAGCTCCTGAATTCGAGACAGAATGATGTCCTCTGTGGACTGGGAGATGAGCACACGCAGGATGGCCAAAATCCCAGACACCCACAACTGCACTGTACCTACTGATGCCTACAGAACAGAACAGGGACACAATGAGCCACTTTGCAATAAGTATTATTTAAAAAATATTTTTAAAAAGGGCACATTTACAAACAGAATGCTTATTGGTTTAAAACCAAAGCATTACTATACTGTAAAAAATGCTGGGTTACACACTTCATGTTGTCCCAACACAAGTCGATTAAGTTAACCTACTTGTTTTTACAAATTTAAGTGGATTGAGCAAAAAACAATTAAGTTGTCCACCCAAAAAAACTCAAGAATTGTGTTGTTACAGCTTAATTTAAATAAGGAGTTTTAACAAGCAACACAAAATACATATATATGGAGTGTTCTCTGTTAGATTTGCTTTATAAACTGTTACCTTTAAAAAAATTAAAAATAAATACATTTTCTAAATATTGCTAATGTGTTCCTTAGGACTGCAACAACTAATCAAATAAAATTGAAAAAAAAAAACTATTAGAATTAATAACATTTTCAGTAACCTATATATTACCTATTGGAAAAAATAATCCTTATGACAAATTATGGAAAACTCATTTAAAAACCAATTAACAACTGATTTTTAACAAATAATATCTACGTCTGGCTGCAACTCAATAAGAATTATCAACAGGTGATCAATAAATTATATTCTACACAAATAGATCTATAACCATCTGTGATGACCATAAACAAGGTTTATATTGCGGTTGCAACAGCTAATCAATATAATCGAATAGATTCACTTATAAAAATTATAAACAACACATTTGGTAATAGATTAATCAATTACTTCAGAGGTTGCAACCACTAATCAATTACAATTAATCAATTACAATTAATAAGAATAATAATCACCATCTAATTTGAATACTAATAAACACATGCTTTTTGCTAACAACTAATTAATCCAATCAATTACAATGGAAAAGAAATAATCAATTGCTACTGACAGTAAAGTCTCCAGCATCAGTCAGCTATCTATAGAATATGGGAGTTATTTTTACTAGAGTAGATGGTGTGATGAACATGCTCTTCAACAGCATATCTACAGGCCGCAGAGAGGATGGAGCCACAGACTCAAACAGTGTGTTTAACACACCCAGCGCCTCATGGGAATCCAGGTGCATCTGTCAAGCACATAAAAGCATACATATAAAAATACGCACCAATAAAAACCCATTCGATAATCTAAATTATGCTTTTCAAAACACGATTATATCAGCATATCAGATTGAGAAAGTCGCACTTGTTGTTTTCCGATCATTGGCAGGATGATGTCAGCAACCTGTCGCGAAAGCCTCTTCCACTTATCTTCATTCTCTTTATGGCACTGCTGGAGGACCAGAATAAACATCTCCAGCACCTGCATAAACAAACATGCATGCTTTTACATGGAAATCCGGATGTGTGATGAGATTTTGCTAAAACAAACACACAGAAGAAAAGGGTGTTACCTGATGGTGTTGAATGAGGCGCAGCAGCATTGACACCACCACTTCCTTCTGAGTGTCCAGCTCTTTTCCTGCGTCTGCTTTATTGGAGCCTCTCAGCACAAACAGGTCATGCACTATAGGCTGGAGAGCAGGGATTGCTGGAAAATGATAAAGAGCATAAAAGATTAGTTTCTTTAAGAATCAGATCTATATGCCAAATCTATATGATTTGCAATTATTTCTATATTAAGAAGTCATTTAGGTCATTTAGACTGTCTGTAAACAAGGAGATAAGGATGTGTCATAAACAATTAGATGTGTCATAAAAAAACAATTAGATGTGTCATAAAAAAAACATTTTAACTTACACATTTTCTGTTTAACGACAACAATTAGAGAATAACTGACAATATCCTAAATTCAAAGATTACTTAGCCGTTTTTAAGTTATCTTGCGGGTTCTTCTCTAATTTTGTTTTCCACAAAATAAAGGGATTTTAGTAAAGTTCCTTTTATATTTTGTAAGACACTGATCTACAACCAAATTTTCTCTCAATTTTAAAGGAACACACTTTTTTGTGGAAATAGGCTCTACTTTACAAGTCCCCTAGAGCGGTGGTTCCCAATTCCTGTCCTCAGGACTCCATGCCCTGCGCATTTTGTATGTCTCTCTTATTTGAAACACAAGGATCAGTTCATGGATCTCTGTGTTAACGAGCTGATCTGAATCAGGTGTGTTAAGTAAGGAAGACTTTGGCTGCGTCCGAAACCACCTACTACTCAGTAGGTACTGCATTTGAATTTAAACGTACTACTCGGCCGTTAGAAAAGTACGTTCTATACAATATGAATGTGAGCAGTATGAATGGAATTCTGACGTCCTACATTTGCCATTTTGTCATGGTTTCTTGACCTACCCGCGTCAGTTGCATCGCTTCACTCCCATTCATGAATTCTCTCACGGGGCATATTGGGATAGCGCAGCGTGCATGGGATGCGCACTTCAGAATCTCGCCGGACGTAGTAGGTCATCCAGGTACTTCTCGCATACTGATTTTCAAATTCTATGAATTCGACATACTACTCTGCTCGCATACTGATTTTAGTGTACTATATAGTATGGAAGTATGCGGTTTCGGACGCAAACATACAAAATGGGCAGGGCGCAGGGTCCCAAGGACCAGAAATAGAAACCACTGTCATAGAGTCGAACAATTTAACCATATCTTTACCACTTTTTAATACATTAAGCCGATCTCCAGGCATGGCGGGAACAATTTTAGCTTAGCATAGCATAAATCATTAAATCGGATTAGACCATTAGCATCTTACTCAAAACTAATCAAAAAAAGCTTTTCCTATTTAAATCTTGACTCTTCTGTAGTTACATTGTGTTCTAAGACCAATGGAATATTAAAAGTTGCTGTTTTCTGGGGCGATATGGTTAGGAACTATACTCTCATTCTGGTGAAATATTCAAGGAAGTTAGCTATTGATATAGCAATATCAATATTGATATATAATGTAATAATATTGTGCAGTGCTGTTACTTAGTTACTTAGCTATGGACAATGTTTAGGTGCTATTTTTAGGAGCCTGCTGCAGCCATGGTATGAGAGTAAAGTTCCTTGATTATTACGCTGGAATGAAAATATAGTTCCTAGTGTAAAAGTGCTCCCGCCAGACCCAGAGATCGGCTAAATGGATTTAAAACTGGTAAAACTCAAATGATTACATCTCGGTTACTTGTAAAATGAGCCTACATCCTAAAAAAGTGGAGTTCTACTTAAAATGATGAAGATTACATTATTTTTGAAAAAACTAAACAAAAAAAAACACAAGTGTTCATGAACTGTTCTATATTTTTGATCTCCAGTGTATGTGCATGTTGTGACTGCACACACCATGTGTTACTGCCTTTCTGCCG
The DNA here is from genome assembly GCA_903798125.1 of Danio choprae. Lineage (NCBI taxonomy): Eukaryota > Metazoa > Chordata > Actinopteri > Cypriniformes > Danionidae > Danio > Danio choprae. The sequence goes on along the minus strand of CAIGQW010054073.1, from coordinate 4,684,592 downwards.
CTGGCCATGATGCCGTCACAAAGCTGAATGATCTTTGGGATGCTGATGATCTGTTTAGAGTGGTAGCGCTCATAGGACAGCAGAACCAAAAAGAAGAAAATGTTGGGCACAATATCTTCAGAGTCCCTACACAGACAAAAAAACAAAAAACATCAGTGTAGTATAGCAAACTAAAAACAGTGCAACTAAATGTACACAGCTATTCAAAAATGTATAGTAAGTATGATATCCCACTTCTTTAAATTAATAAAAATACCTTAAATTGATTCAAGTGACATAAAGGATGTTTAGAATGCTACAAAACACCAGAAATGATCACTTGTTTCACAAAAATACTAGGCAGCAAAACTGTTTGCCTTAATGAGAATAGGAGACTTCTTTTAAAAGGATTATAAATCTGACTGACCCCAAATTTCTGAACGGTGTTATAATGTAGTTTGACTGTCAGAAGGTCTTACCTGAACTGGCCCACTTCAATATACTCAAACTGCTTCAGCACGAAACCAATGAATACCTATCAACATAAAGCAGTGATAATATGAATTAAATATTACCAAGATTGGTTTTGACTTTCAGTCAGTGCAGTGAAATGGAGCATAAATGTTTGACCTGGTCTGAGTCGAGTAAACAGTAGTTGACCCGCAGCTGAACGAGTTGTGCGAGTAAATCCAGCACTTGTCTCTGCAGGGCCACTGAGGTGCTGGTGGTGTATTGTTTCAGAGCTTTTATCACCAGTGGCTCAAACAAACGGATGTGATTATGAATGGCATTCTGAAACACACATTATCACACACTGTTACTATGATGAAAGACCAAGCAATTGATTTGAAATATTTTTGCTGATCCAGACAGGATATGCGAGTCACAATATCAAAGTCATGACATGAAATGATCTAAAAGTGGCAGATAATAACACCAGGGAAAATATTTAACAACAACAACTGAATTGAAATTAATTTCATAAAACTAATTATAACAAATAAAACCAAACAGAAATAACAAATAACTAACAACATGTTTTCCAAAAATACTTTTAGTCTTAATAATCTTAGTATGTTCTCATTACAAAAACTATTCAAATTAATATACTTATCAGTAAATTAAAAATAGATAAAGCAATATTTGAAATCATATTTATTTTTTTAATAAAGTTTCAAACATAAGGATGTCACGCACATCCCCAATGTGTTTATTCTCATCTTTAAATCTCATTTAATAAATCTTATTAACTTCATTGTTTTTTATTTGTTTTAGATTATAATAACAATTTTTTTTAATTTTCATACAACTTTTAATTATGGAAAACTCTACAGTTTAAAATGTAATAGTAAATGTATCCAATGTTCAACCACATTACATTATTATTAATAATAATACATTCTTCTTCTACTTTTAATTATTATTAATATTAATAATAATAATAATTATTATATATTGATTTCCCAATTAGTTTTGTTTTTTTATAATAATACACACACAAAATGTTTAGGACCCGTAGTTACATCTTTATAGGTCTATTTACCTTATCTCCTCGATGGCGAGTTACATTGGTGATACTTGACCTCAGCTGATTAGAGACTTTTTGCATGACATCAAACCACCTGTAAGATCACAAACACAACATGTTGATAGTCAAAATTAGAACCTCTTTATCTACAAGTCAATCTCACGTACAGGCATGTTTTCTTGCTCACCCAGAGGCGTCCTGTTCTTGTTCAGCTTGCACCATGTTTCTGAGACTGGCATCAGCAAGAGCCTGGGTGAAGTGAGTGTATGGAGCCATGAAGCAGTAATGGTAGAGTCCGGGTCTGATGCTGCTTGAGCCCAGCCGTAGGGCTTTACCTTGGGACCGACACGGGTTTGATGAAGCCCCCTCATACTGAGATGCAAGATTTGTTCCAAATAACGCTTTCAAAAGCTGTAAGCAAAAAGCTACTTGTGAGAAGTTTGTATTGACATAAATGAAAAGAGAGAAGTTAGAAATGCACACATCTGACCTGCTGAACACACACAGTGGCCATAGTGGGTTCCCTTGAGAAACAGGACTTTAGGTAACCCAGGATCTCTTCAACACACTAAACAAATAAAAATCAGGTGAAATGTTTGTTTGTTTTTTTCCTTGACAAAGTTTGCGCAGATTTTATATTGTTCATGGATGAGCCAGAATTAGTTTTGGAGGTCATACTTTGCCAATATCGTGAAGGGTGGCCAACTCAAGCAGCTGAGAAAGCACATCAAGAGCCGACCTCAGGAATCCCCCAAACTTCTCATTGGTGTTGTGAAGGTCTAAAGTGACCTTGAAAAAAGCAAAGCGAAAAGAAAAAAGTTCAGGAGGACATTTTGTTTAGTTGTCCAGAGCAACTGGGATGGAATAAAGGCATAACAACATGTTATATGTGATATCAAATAGCACAAATATAAAAGTGATAACCGTTTTGTACTTAAGAAAAGACATTAACCAAACTGGATATATTCATTTTATAATTTATCATCTAACAATTACTGCAAACCATTCTGACAGAGCTTTATGGCTGGCCCAAAACAGACTTCTTACACAAGTGTGTTATTATCTTGTACTTGCTCAAACAGGTAATGTGTTCTTTGCTCACTTATAGCATGAAATCAGTCATTTTCCCAATAATATGTTACCCATACCAGAAAACTGGCAAAACTTAATGTTTTTTGTCTTTAAATGTCTGTAAATGACTCTTTTGTGGTATCAATTTACCACTAAGAAACAATGTATAAAAGGGTCTAATGTTAAAAACAATTCTGCCCCCTAGTTGCTTTTAAGAACACACTATTTATTAAAAAAAAAAGATCTTTTATGAATGCCTTTACTTCACTTTGGAATCATTGCTAAATAAAATAATTTCTTATTATATATTTTTAATTGCTTACAAAAAACATATCCAAACTAAAGACTGCAGACTGACTTTGTAGTTTGCGTGTGTGGCTCTCAGTGCATCATAAAGCTTCAGGTAAGGAGGGAGGTGGTAAAAGCTGCCCAGAGTGGTGGACTTGTTAACCGCTGCTGTTGCCGTGCTGTCCGCTGCTCTGCCTGTGTGAAAGCACCCAGAATTACTCAATTCAACACTGAAGAACATCATGGGACCAGAGATGATGGATGCCTATTTTCTTTATTCAAAGAAGTATTATTTCTCTGTATATTCAACAGGTGACACTGTGAGATATATCCAGCGGCAGGCCCACACATGTTACAGGCCACTAGATCAAGGCCACAATGAACCATATATGGGTAATGTTGGATCAGTCCCAGTTTTGTATTATTAAATAAGTGATCACAAGAACATCCACATGAATTATAACTACAGTATTTATTAACAATACACGAAATGCTACAAATACATATTTAGATTTTTTTTATATAGACATTCATTTTGATCTATATAATGAAAAATAATATTTTTGACTGTAGATTATGAGGTATTTCGTTCGTGTTTGTTTAACCTATTGTGTTTTATTAACATCTACACCCACCCCAATCCTAAACCTACCCCTTACAGTTCTGAATAAACAGTATTTATTGTTGTTTTGGGTCACAAAATGATGCTATGTGTATGCACCGATAATAATTAGCCACGACTGTAACACTAATCAACCTTCTCACGGTCTAAGTCCTTCCCGCTTGGAAGCCTGAATCTAGTGTGGACTGAAATATGTGGATCTGCAGTTGGATATTTTTGGGCACTGTAGCTGTGACTGCACCTGTGTTGGTCTCTCCGCCTTTCTTTGGGCTCATAGGGGTGGTGCCTGCCTCCATCATGTCCTTCTCCTTACCCTTCCGTCTGATTGGACTGAGAGATGGAGTGTTGGCCAATGAGGGTAAAGAAGCCTAAAAAAGAAAACAATGATGTTTTAAATAGGGTAAGTAAATATTTAATACTTAAACTAAACTAATTATTAATTTATTGTATGCTTTTATCAGTTTTTTTAACCAGGATCTTTTGAGTGATTCCTTCACCTTGACCGCAGGACCGGGTGGAGTGTCGTCAAGCACATGAGAGCAGATGTTGAGGATCTTCAGCAGATGTGAGAACAGCTGCTCCACCATAACAACCAGAGTGCGGTCGTTAAGAGCAGGCCACGGCTCCTCCACCTTTGAGGAGGCAGGGCTTGACTCCTCCTCACCTGCCCATGGACTCTTCATGCACTTTGGTGCAACAGCTACAAAAACAGGTGCAAAAACACTTTAAATACAAACATAGAACAATAAAAGATTGGCTCTACAGACTGCTTTTGTCAGCCTTGGCTGGAAAAATACACACTTTAAGCTGTTTTTTTAGGCTGTTCAGTCACTATTGACAGATTTAACTCGATCAATAAAAGAAAATGAATGGAAAAGACTCATAATGCAGAACAACAAACAAAATGTACCCGCTATGTTGATGAACACAGACAGAAATACCCTACAAAATAATAAAAAATATATATATCGTGATGATCATCTCTTAAACATATTCAGTGTTGCGTAAAAGTAATATATTACAATGTTAAGCCTTAAGGCCCGTACACACCAAGCACAATAACTATAAAGACAATAAAAATAAAATACAAATTGTTCACAGTGTTAAAGAATAGCATAGTTCACACAACAACGACAACATTAAAGATACAGAGGAACGATATCGCTGGGATCACTTTCAGAATAATTTTTCCCAGCTGATGAACGATAACGGACAGCCAGTCAGAATCCATTGAAAATGAAAGGGCTTGCACAATTTAAAGATACAGACGACACTGTCGAGAAGCACACTGCTTGATGTTACTGGAAGTCCTACGCTAAAAGATTATTAAAAGATAATGACTATCGTGGAAACAATTGGTTATACCAAGGGCAAAAATGAAAAAAAAAAAAAAATACATGGAATTTTTGAAAGTCATGCTGGCAAATTGACAACAATTCCTAAATTCACTGTTTGATTAGATTGAATATATGTCACAAGCTCAATATTATGTTCAGATGCGATAGTAGCACACTGAGGACACCTGCTGGTTACAAGGGATAATGCAGAATTAAAAGCATAATTTTAAATAAACAGATCATTATAGTCGGTCT
>CAIGQW010054073.1:4648274-4665138 GCA_903798125.1 Danio choprae | reverse complement strand
TGTGTGTGTGTCTGTGTGTGTGTCTGTGTGTGTGTCTGTGTGTGTCTGTGTGTGTGTTTACAGCATACCGAGGAGCACGTTGAGGAGCCATGTGTAGAAGTAGTGTGTTCTGCGTGAGTGTTGACACACACTGACAGCCGAGCTGGCCGCTGTTCGACGAATAGTGGGAGAACTGGACTTCAGATTGGCGACAAAGGCCTTCAGCAGCATCTGCATACACATACACAGGGGGAAATCAGTGGTGGCCCATTCGAAATTGTCTAAATAAGATAATTTAAACAAAAAATGGGATTTTAAATATATGAAATCATAATAATAGTTTAATGGGTTTATTATTAATAATGATGTAGCTGCTTTATATATTACAAATACTTTGGTAAATATAATTTTATACATTTGGTAAATACAACGAGTAAAATAAGTATTGAACACATTTTTTTCTGGTAAATACAGGAGTTCTTGACATGAAATTGACCCCGATGTTGGTGAAAACCCAAGCAATCCAAACATACCAATAAAACAATTTCAGAAAATGCGCAAGAACAATGGAATGACACAAGGAGAAAGTACTGAACTACTGAAATATATTTAATACTTTGTATAAAATGCTTTTCTGGTAATGACAGCTTCAAGATGCCTCTCTTATGGAGAATGGAGTCGCATTCATTGCTCGGGTGTGATTTTGTTTGTACAGACTTCAACAGAGTATAAAAAGCTTGATGGTTCTTTGGGTTTCATCTATAAACTCTCATCTTTACTTATTTTCTATTGGATTCAGGTCAGGTGATTGTCTTGGCCGTTCTAGCAGCTTTATCTTCTTTTTCTGAAACCAGTTGAGAGTTTCCTTGGCTGTGTTTAGGATCATTGGATCATCTTGCTGAAATGTCCACCGTGGTTTCACCTTCATCATACTGGTAATGTAGGAACCAATAACCACATGGCGTTCTATGCCGTTTTACACCTTCATTTCTTCATATGTTTAATCCTTTTTCCCTGTGTCATGTAATGTTATTCCACATAAATGAATTTTTAGTCTAATTACTTTTGTTTTCTTTGTATGTTTGGATTACTTTGCTTGTTACTGGCATGGCATTTGGTGAACATTTCAATTCAGCAGAAACTTTAAAAATATATTTTGATTAAATGGTGACGTGTTCAATACTTTTTTTACCCACTGAATATAGAGTTCACATTTACTCTACTTTTATTGATCAAATAAATGCAACCTTTTTTAACATAAAACACTTCTTTCAAATACAAAAAATTTTTAAAAAGTGTGTATTATTTTTAACGTGTAATTAATCTTTTTTTTTTTAACTGTCGGCATACCTACACACAAAAAAATATACTACTAAATTATGCTTTTAGCCTTCCTGAGGTCCTTTCACTTGTCTTCCCATGTGGAATGAGCACATTCATAACCATACATCAGAATACAGCACTAAAAATCACAATCCTCTTTTCTTTAAAAGTCAATGTGTTCTTGGCACGAATACAGACTCTTTTCGTCTCCTACTGATGCGAGGGAGAGGAGGCTCATGGATAATTAAATCCAGCCTGACTGAGTCATGTTCCATATTGAGGAGATGATGTCACCACTGCGCATTTATGGCTTCAGTTCAGACAGTCAAGATAACTGTGAGGGAAATCCCTCACTGAGGTGCCAAATCCCCGAATTCAGTGGCAAGACAATCTAACTGACATGACATAAGGGTAACCAGAATGTCTAATGACTTTTGAATCAAGATACATTTTCACTGCAAATCAGCTGATGTGTTGTTTTACTTTGACCAAGTTTAAGGTAAAAAAACCAAAAAAAAAAAACCACATGATCAGCTTAGAAAACGCTCTTTACTCAGCTCATACCTTAATCTCTCCATCATTGGCAAAGTGTCCGAGGGCAGCCATGATTTTAGGAATTGAAGAAGAGAGAGTTTCCTGCACAGTCTCTTCTTGGCGTTTTGTGATTCGTGTCAAACACGGTAGCAGGTTCACAAGGTACGGCCTGAGAAAGATGACAATGAAAAAGTTAGGGTTTGTTGTTTTTGCTTATCCTTACAATCAAAAGCATGTCACAGCCTAAAATCTGCATGAAACAGAAGTTGCAATTGTCCTTTCTTCGCTAATGTGATTTTCTTCAGGAAACGACTTGATCAATAGAAATAGAGCATTGCTAGCAATATCCAGGCAGATTTGATTGCACTCAGTTTACACTCCAGGTGAATTACCTCCAGCATTTTCACATGTAAGTGTTTTTTTGAGGAGTCTGATGACGATGAGAATTTAAGAGTTAAATTTAAGGATTATTTGAGGAATATTTATTTAAAAATGTTTATTCGCCTGCCGTGACCAAGATAAGGACAGACAACGAGACCATACCAATGGCCATAGCACAAGACAGGAAGAGATTATGAGGACACATTCATTTTTAAAAAACATTATCAAAGTGCACAGATAAATCATTTAGAATAAACACCACAATATTACATATATATAGAACTGATTTATGCCAACTTTAATCTGAATATGACTTCATTTGTAGGGTATTACAACATTTGATTTATTTCCATTTAAATGGAAAGTTTAGTTTTTTTCTTTTTAATTTTAATTTAATTTTAAAAAAATTTAAGTTTACTAAAAATACACTTAAATGGGTTGGTTCACCACAAAATGAAAATGTATTCACGATTTACTGTTCCTCAAGTGGTTCCAAACCTTTATGAGTTTTTCTTCTGCAGAACACAAATAAAAATCCATAAAGTAGGAAATAGTACAGTAGAAATAGTAGTCAATGGTTACAAGTTTTTAGCTTTCTTCAAAATATCATCTTTTGTGTTCAACAGAAGAAAGAAACTCAAACAGGTTTGAAACAAGAAAAAAGTGAGTAAATGATGACAGCATTTTCAGTTTTGGCTAAACTTTCGCTTTATGCCAATGAGATCTATGAACAATTTCATTTCTGTGATTACTTTGAATGGGTGCATTCTACAGAATAATAGTTATGTACCTCCAAACCAAACCTGTGTTTCTTTGTATACAAGTAATTTTTTCTCAAATTTAAGTATAAAATGCTTGTGCAATGAAATCTTTTCTGCAAATGTCAAATTACAAACGTTTTTTCATGGATTACAAACAATATTTGTTACACAATTCAAGCAAAGACGTACTTTCATTTTAGTCATCCAAAATTTGTCAAATTCCACGTATGTATTAAACTAAATTCCATTGAATTCCCATGATTCCCATGATTGTGCCCACAATGTTCCACAATAATTGTGTCCAGCATGCTAGAAGTAAGTGACCAAAAGTTGAGCATACCTGCATTTCTGTGGACGCACCAGGTGAGCAAGCTCTGCAAACCTCCACAGGGCTGCCCGCAGACTCCGAGAGGCAGCGTTCTGTGACCACACACACAGAGAAATGCTCCATTAATGAGCTGTACATTTACCTAGAAAGCATAAGACTTCTGTGCCTGTGAAATGTATAGCATTTCCCAAAAAACTGCTCTAAAAACAAAAACAATAACCAAACCTGTAACGATGATAAAATGCATTTATCATCACAGATAAATTGCAAATTCACAACAAGAGTGCAACTAAAATGTAACTTCAAACAGAAAATATAAATCAACTTCACAATGCAAACCTAGTACTCCAGTTCAATATACTGCCATGTATTTATAAAAGAAGTCTTAAACATGAAAAATAATTGAGTATGATTTACCTTTTTAATCTCTTTATACAGTTCAAGTTGTAGTCTAGGCAAGTTGGAATCCATCAATGCCTGCAAAGATAAACAAAAAGCAATTCTATTACCACTAAATAAAAAACAAAATACCACTGCAATCATCATCCAAATGAATGTATGTCAGATATGTAAACTATGGATGAGTTACTTTGATGATTTTGTTGAGGCACTCATCGGCCACCATCCTGACATCAGACTCCTTGTCATCGCTGCACAGCAAGAACATTTCCATGGCGATTCCAAGAAGTTTCTGGAACTCTGGAGATGTCCTGAGAACAAATCAGTGCAATTAAATACATAGCTAACAACACTAGAGGGCTAAAAATAATGAATTAAAGCTTTGAAATGAAAAGTGCCTAAATGACAGTATGTATAGCAATATTAAATCAGATTTTTTTTGTCCAGTTTATAATGGGAGAAAATAGGGAAAGAATATACATCTGTGTGTGGTCTATTCCTCCATTTATCTAGTACATCTGTTACAATCACCCCAATCGCTCTCAAACAAAAACTGACAGCTACAAAATACAAGCTGCTGCACAGTCTGATACTAATAATGTTAGGCTGAAAAAGGAAATGCTACTTGAAAAACAAGGATGTGGCAGAGCTGCATTGCTAGTTAAGCCGTAAAAGAATAAGATTAACATTGTTTGTAAAATAAAAAAAAATAAAAAATCTTCCATTAAGATCACCAAAACCCAGATCTAGAACTAAAAGAGATTTACTGGCTGTTTAATACATTTTATAGATTTTTTTGTGGCCTACATATACAGTTAAAGTCAGAATTATTAGGACTCCTGTGAATTGTTTTTCCTTTTTAAATATTTCCCAAATGACGTTTAACAGAGCAATGAAATTCTTTACAGTTTACAATTTTTTTTTTACAATATTTACTTTACATTTCCTATAATATTTTTTCTTATTTGTTTTATTTCGGCTATAATAAAAAAAACTGTTTTTATTTATTTTTTTACTATTTTAAAGTCAATATTATTAGCCCCCTTAAGCAATTTTTTTTCTATTGTCTACAAAACAAACCATTGTTATACAATGACTTGCCTAATTACCCTAACTTGCCTAATTACCTTAATTAGGCCTCTAAATATCACTTTAAGCTGAATACTAGTATCCTGAAAAATATCTAGTAAAATAGTATGTATTGTCATCATGGCAAACATAAAAGAAATCAGTTATTAGAAATTAGTTATTAAAACTATTATGTTTAGAAATGTGTTAAAAAAATCTTCTCTCTGTTAAACAGAAATTGGGGAAAAATTGGGGCTAATAAATCAGGAGGGCTAATAATTCTGACTTCAACTGTGTGTGTGTGTGTGTGTGTGTGTGTGTGTGTGTGTGTGTGTGTGTGTGTGTGTGTGTACTGTATTTTTGTTAAAAATAATTGCAGCTTGTAAATATTTTGCAGTTTTATTTTACAAAACAAAATCTTTATTCAAGGTATTCAAGCTGAAAGAAATGGAGTTTGAGAACTTGGTATACTTTGCTAAGTGGCCAATAATAATTGAGGATTTTCATCTCAATTACCTTTACTGAATTTGCAATGTAAGAGTAAAAAAATCCAACCGAACCTTGACATCAGTAGGCTTTTGTCAATGACTCATAAGACACGACCAAATCTGATTAACCTTAATCTGATGTTCATCCATTGACTATTGCATACCTCAGAGACTGTGCCACAATGTTTTCACATATCGTCAGACAATGAGTCACTCTGTCCTTTTTGGTTGTAGCAAGGTCTTTTTTCCTGTAAAACAATTATAATAGACAGAATTAATGTAAATCTAACAAAGAAAAGCCTAAAATAATAACATGATTTTCTAAATAACATATAACATAATAATTTACATCTATCAAAATAAGGATTAATGGATGAACAGATTTAACCTGTAACTCCACAAAGCAATCAAGCTGTAAATCTGACACCGATCTGTAAGTGAGAATATTATTTTGGGACGCACAAGTCAGTTAGATACTGTTTATAGTGTCAGCAATACTGATTAGCTAAATCAATTAAGTTAATGTAATCTTGCTAACGTAGCAGTGATAAATCTGTTCTGCAGCACATGCTATGTAACATCACTGTTCACTACTGGTGATCTACAACATATCTGAAGTGATTAATTTCCACTAATTAACTTAATTATGTTCAAACCATCCATCTAAATGGTCCTGGAAATCACTCTTTTAATTGCACATAACTCCCAATCCAATATGTTTATAGTGCATTTTTTCCAGCTAATAACATACGGTGTATGCATATGTGTTAAATGTGGTTAAAAAAAAGTTAAATATAAAAAAAAAAACTAAAAAACTTTTGTATTATTTTAACGTTTCCACCTCAAATCAAAGCAGAGACGCTGGCTAGACTTCTCTTTCATTGATTTTACCTTTATGAAAACTGCCATTTCATATTATCACTCAATACAGAGTGTACTCTGACCATAATTCAAAAGTGCTCAAATATTTATACAATTTAAACCTAGCTGGTTTTTGCATTTAATAAACAAAATACTGCAATTTCAAGACATTCAGCATGATTGTGTGTGGACAAATCAAAATTGCTGGGTTTGCCATAATTCCTATTCATTATCCATAATTTGTTCATTGACATCTTTAAATAATCCATTGTCATCTTTAAACACTAAAAGTCCTATTTCAGTTACAATTACCAAAGTGATTTAATATATACAAAGAAGCATATTAAATGCAAACATTAATGTTTAAAATAACCTTTGTACAAATGTCAACATTTTATTGTCAGAGTAACACACACACATAATCTAAAAAAGAATTAATACACAAATCTAAAAATCAAATGTATAAAAGATCAAAATATCAAACTAAATAGTGTTATATTTGAAATTCTTAAAAGAACTCATTACCGACAAACTGGTAAATCTCAGTGTTAACAGTGGCGAAGCACTATATATATATATATATATATATATATATATATATATATATATATATATATATATATAGATATATTCGTCATGTACTGGGTTTTTAAAAGTTTGTGCTAATCACAGTGACATTTTAATGGGTCAAAATCATGATAAAAATGATATTCATTTAAGAGGACACATTCTAACCTAAGAAACAAATTGTACATTTATATTGAATTGATGCTCAAAAGCCGTTTTTGTGTTTGACTTGTATGTCATCTAATGATGTTGAGTGACAAAGCCAGAAAGTTGTGGGAAAAATCAGGAGATGGCATTCAAACACAAATAAACAGACTAATTATTTTACACCTTTTGGACATCTTGTGCCCCACTACTCAGGAGTCCTGTAGCCATTTCTTGGGAACTGCGCACTGTCTGATCTCAGCACTGACGCAGAATCCAACAAGGCTCTGTGACACATCTATCGTGTTGAGCATCATGTGATTAAAAACCCAAGACAACAACAACATTCAGCATTATAAAAAGAAAACCCTCTGCACTCGTGGGTGTTGTGATAATAACATTAGCATGGCCACGGTGTCAAGTGATGTCAGCCCCCTAAAGATGAAGATGAGGATCATGGTGATGAAGCAGAGTGCTATTACTGCAACAAAGCGTTAAACTGCGTTAACATCAGTTCAGCACTCACTGTTTTTGAACGAGCTCCTCGGCCGACAGCGGGCCTTGCTGCTGCTGGAATGATTTTAGCGACTCAAACGCTTTCATTAGCTTCTCCATGGTGGCCATTTTAACAGAAGCTGTGATGAAGATACAGCCTGATCCGAGAAAGGGTAATATTTACAAACTGAAGGCGACAGCCAGTGTCACAGACTGCTATCGAGCGCTGTGCAGAATGCCGAAGGGAAACTGAAGGTGTCGTCGAGACGGACACCCCTCAGACAAAAGCCCTTCAAATCCGGTCTAATTTCCGCACACCATCCGATTAGGACCAGTGTTTAAACATTATGTTCTGAAGGTAGTTGAAAGCACGTCCAGTTCCGAAAGCCATCTTAAAGCTGGGTTAGGAGAGCAACTGTTCTGCTGTATTTCCGGGTTAATAAAACTCCTGTCAAAATTAAAGTCCTCTAATTCATAATAAAATCTATGGCGAATGGCTTGAGTGATCTGAATGTTTTGATTGTGATACAAAACTTTAGCCAGACGGACTGATAAAGTTCTGGATCAATTACTAGAACGTTTTTGTTAGTCTTGATACTTTTAAATGTGATATATTCTTTCTACTGAAACAATGTCAATGACATGCGTTATTGTAGTGTATCCAAATCATATATTGGCAAATATAGCCTTTTGTATGTGTAAAACGGACGTTTTTGCACAATGAATTCACTTTATACATTTAGTTGTGTCGACATGTCAAAACATTACAAACAAAACAAACTAATAAAAAACTATAGGTTGTTATAATTTTTTTAATCACATACAAAACATGTTCTAATAATATATGAATGGCCTCTAATTATGAATGTTATGTCAAATTAAAAGATGTGCAATAACAGTATAGAATAACATAAAATGAACACTCATATTCTTAGAAAAGTGCACGTATAACCTTATAATTGAAATCTCTAATTATGCTTTAATATATATATACATAAACATGACGTTTTGAATGCCCTTATAATTTTCAGAAATCACATTTGTACAACTTAGTTATATTACAGAACATTACAGAAATACATAAACTTGTACAAAACATGTACATACAATTATATATTCTTAGTACATACAATTGTTAGTTTGGAAAATGGAAGTAAAAAGTAATTGAGATAAATTCATTTGTCTGCTAGTTCATATTTCTCAGTCACAAGTAAGGTCATTTAAATAAAATAAACATTTAATATTCATATTCACATATGTAATAATGTTTAAATTCTTCACACCAAATGTAATTCCAATTTTCTAGGCTTAGCTGGTCAGGCCGAATCTCCCCACAAACTTCAGATCCATTCAAACTATAAGGCTTTCCTGCCATCCAGTACCTGAAAAGAACCATTTCAAATAGTATAAATATATACTGTATACACAGTGTAAATTAATAAAAAATTTAACCTGTGTGAAATATTTGCTCTTTCAAAAAAAAATATTAAAAAGTAGTATTTTTTTTCTCACTCTAGGATCGGTTCAGTGTTATCCACCCATTTCCACACTCCCTCAGTGGCATTCCAAGTGAGGCCGATCCATACATGACTCATTTGAAGATTAGTCACAAATTCCTGTAGCAACCCAGATGTGATGGTGGGTAAAGAGAGTTGATCAGAGTGTATCAGAGAGTAATATCGGGGGGATCAGTCACACTCACCTGCTCACCTGGACTGTTTATGATTACCAGGTAAGCTCCAATGTCAGCACAGCTGTGTTTGCTCTCATTCCATGACAGCATCATAGCAGAGGCACAATAAAGATGAGAGGAAAAGTGTCTCCATCCTGTCATACACCCTTAGAAGAGTATCTGTGTTATGTTCAATTATTATCACCACGGAATTTTTTTTAAATAATAATAATAAATAATTATAATAATTGAGAGTTTTTTTTCTCATTATTTGTCATTTTCTTTTCAAACGTGTTTGAAATAAAAAAGAGCCTATAAATAAGAAATACATCTCAGAGTTTTGATAAGTTTGAAATGTATGCCTCATAAATTGTGCCATTAATTGAGAACTGCAAGAAAAAACAGACAAAAACTCCTATGTGGAAAATGGGCTTACACTGAGCCGTAATTTATATGTGTACAGTACATGATGTTAAAAAAACACTAAAGTATTTAAAAGTCATCATGAAATCAGAACTGACATTTTTAGTTCCTTAGAAATTAATCCCTATAAAATAATCCTGGTCATGAATCCTGAACTCTTTTTTTTTTTAAATGGTATCTGTTACTTTTTATCATGTGTTCTGCTCTCAATCTTTAATTAAAATAACTTTCCTTTCACTGATATCTAATGGCGGCCGGACTAACTGCCCCTCACTTGATTTCAGCCAACAGAAAACAACAACAACAACATCTAATGATCCGATCAATTCCTAAAAGACAAAATCAAAGACCGCCTGACATTTGTTCTTGTTCGAAAAGTTGTTTCACTCGGATATACAGTTGAAATAATTCGCCCTCCTGTGATTTTTTTTTATTTCTTTTTTAACTATTTTCCAAATGATGTTTAACAGAGCAAGGAATTTTTCACTGTATTTTCTATAATATTTTTTTCTTCTGGAGAAAGTCTTATTTGTTTAATTTCGGCTATGTAAAAGCATTTTTTATTTTATTTTTTAAGGTCAATATTAAACCCCTTAAGCAATATATTCTTTTAACTTTCTACAGAACAAACCATCTTTATACAATGACTTGCCTAATTACCCAAACTTGTTTAATCAATTAACCTAGTTAAGCCTTTAAATTGCACTTTAAGCTCGATAGTATCTTGAAAAATATCTAGTAAAATATTATGTACATTATGTCATTATGACAAAGATAAAAGAAATCAATAATTAGAAATTAGTTGTTAAAACTATTATGCTTAGAAATGTGTTGAAAAAATCAAATAAATTGGGGGAAAATATACAGGGGGCTAATAATTCAGGAGAGCTAATAATTCTGACTTCAACTGTATGTATATTAATAAACGGAAGAATAAACTATTTTAACGTTTTTCAAACAAACTAAAGAACAACAATGCCTAACAAAACAAAACAAATGTTCTCAATGAATACCTACCAAATGGAAGAAGTTTTTCTAAACTCTGTGCTTTTAGGATTTGGACTTGTTCACTAGCCAGAAGTTGATCTCTCTCTATAGTGAGATTGTAGTAACGGTCATTCAGGGAGTCCTGATCATCAATACAGCACTCATAGTTGGCCTTTAACTGGACAGTGTCTCTTCTGTACTTGAACATTACAACTATGAAACCAGTTAACAGGATACCAAACAGAAATGCCCAAAGCAAAATCATCACTTTGTAAAATTTTGGTGAGCCTAAATGGAAAAAAAAGCATACATTACAACACTAGCAAAGCAATATGATATTTAATCAGTAACTCCAGCATTTTGAGTCCAGTGACTCTTGAGATACATTTATAGATTTTTCTTTTTTTTTTCTCAGAAAAACACAAGTATTGAACCAAATAATGCTGTAAGCTTTGGAAAGAGCCATCACAAGCCGTCACTTTAGGCTGTAAATATAATAAAAAGTCTCTACAAAATCCTGGGGGAACTGTTAAGTATATAATATCATACTTATTTAATGTGCTGTATGTTGTAGCTTACCTGGTTCCTGGGAGTCAGCTTGGTTGATCTGAGATTTTGTAATCCTGCTGGTTAATTCTTGATGGTATGTGGCCACAGATGTGTGACTACAGTCGACTGCATTTGCTCTGTTCATTTCAATCTCATATACTCTATATTTCAACTCAATTTCAATCTTACCTGTGTATTTAAACAGCCCGCATTACACTTTCATGATTTTATAAAGCACCATATTAGCTGTATGATAACATTATACTCTGTCATGTCATTTAAATGAAGGAAATATTTAACAATAAGCAGGATGAGGGTTTAAAATGATTTCAAAATATAACAAACTCAACAAAATATAACAAACTCATTCAGTAAGCCTATATGCTTACCGTACCACTTTATATCAGAACAAAATATAATAATTCTATAATAAATACTCACTTTGTGATTCTCTGACAGGATTTGCCTTGCTATATGGAGGACTTCCCTTTATAAGATTCCAAATCTACTGGAAATATATCATCACCTACTTCTCTAAATGATTAACTGTGGTAACTGTGGCTTGCTTTTTCACACACTACACCAAAACACAGCTATAAAATGTTTTATTAACTGTATCCATTAATACAGTGGTTCTCAACACTACATGTTTAGCATGTCTCATTAACCAAATCCACCTGATTCACCTCATCCGCTCATTAACAGAGACTTAATGATCTGAACTGGTTGTGTGAGACAAATGAGGCATGTAAAATGTGCAGTCCAGGGGGGCTCCAGGAAGAACTACTGCATTAATACACCAAATAAACTATTTAGCAACTATTGTGGAGTACATGCAATTTAAACAACAAGCTATTTAAACAGGTATCCCGTATGCAGAACTAAGTTTATGCTTGTAGTGTTGTGCTTTTAGTTGCAGGTATTTAAAAGCTGCTGGTATAGGCCTACTTTTCATCAGATGTTAATACATATGGTGTGCTACATATTAGTTAGGTCAGACATACGACCCATGACTGGGAGAAGCAGAGAATAAGTGAGTTATTAAGTGATATTTATAAAGTTATATTTTAAAAATTGTATTTTCAAAACAATAAATTGTATCATTTTAATTATCAATAATTACTTTAGGGATGGCGACATGGTGGCTCAGTGGTTAGCACTGTCGCCTCACAGCAAGAAGGTCGCTGGTTTGAGTCTCGCTGAGTCAGTTGGCATTTCTGTGTGGAGTTTGCATGTTCTCCCCGTCTTGGCATGGGTTTCCTCCGGGTGCTGGAGGTTCCCCTAAAGTACAAAGACATGAGGTACAGTTGAATTGAATAAACTAAACTGGCCGTAGTGTATGTGTGTGAAAGAGTGTGTATAGGTGTTTCCCAGTACTGGGTTGCAGCTGGAAGGGCATCCGCTGTGTAATACATATGCTGAATAAGTTGGCAGTTCATTCCGCTGTGGTGACCCCTGATGAATAAAGGGACTAAGCAGAGGGAAAATGAATGAATGAATGAATGAATGAACTTCAGGCATGGATGATGCAATCATAATGACAATCACTCCGCTGAACAAACTGTCAATATCATCTGTAGAAATCAAACACCTGGAAGATTAAAACAATGGAAAAATTCTATATACAATGCAAAACATTCAAACATGTAAAACAAATTTTTTAAATATTTTTTTAAGTTAACAAATTTTCATAGTATTCTTCAATCTGCCCAGTGAAAACAATACAAAAACCAAAGATCTGTTTTCTTTTTATGTATATTTTTTTATTTACATACAGAAAGAAGTATGCAGTGACTCTAGTGATACCATATGTGTAATAGTTATTTCAAGCAAAACAGTAATTAATAAATAGTTGGTGACTATATTAGAATAGTTGAAGTGCAGTTCACTTTCCTGCCTCAATGTGTCATGCTTCTACCAACAAGTAATTACTACAAAATAAAAGTGGTTAAAAGACTTGTAAAAGATAGCTAAACATGCTAAATTTGGCTTTTCAGTGAAAATCTAATAGATGTCTAACAATAGTTCAAAAGCAGACTAGTCAACAAATAGACATGAATGACTGTGAACCTGTCTACTTGAAGACTATAGTCAACAAAAGTCTGGGTCACTGACTCAACTGTCAGCTCACCGAAGTACATAATAAAATAGAAAAAAAAAATAGAAAACGTTATGTATTTAAAATACTGCTTCTATTTAAGATGGACACGATGAAGCTTGCCATTATACATTAACCTTGACCTCCACAACTGTCTTGGTCAACAAATTATAATTTTTTTCAGTATAAACATTTTGAAATCCAGTAGCACTCGTTAGAAAATAAATGCATTGTTTTTTAGACAAGATTGCTTTTTTTTTACCAAAAAAAATCTAATAACAATGTTTACATTTATGTTTATTCATTTAGCAGATGCTTTTATCCAAGCAACTTATAAATGAGGATAAAGAAGAACTTGAAATCACATTCAGAGAATCAGTATATAGGTATGACAAGTCTAACTGAGTTTAGTAGTACATTTACATACATACACATATACATACACACACATATGCAGATATGCAAAGACAAAAACACAAACATATGCACAATACACAAACATATGCACAAACATATGTCTCCTACAGGTGATTTGTCAAGCCACTCACCTGCATGAAGTAAGGAAACAGAATGCATTTAATGTATTCCTTAAGCAAATAAATCAGGAGAAAGCTTTGTTTTTAATCTTGATTTACTATTGCACATTAGTCAGGTTCTGACTGATCAACACACTCATTTCTCAAACATTATGCTATCCCAATATAATTGCCTTTTAGAAATCAATTAAATAAACATTAAAGCTTCAATTAAATTGCAATTCCTTTCTTATCATCCTTTAATTTTTTCTGTAATCTTTGAAATCCACGCCAACTGACCTTCATTATACACCCTGATAATCAGTGAGATTAATACAGCAGTCAAACTAAACGACCGAATCAAAGGAGATGCATTGCAAATGTAAATATGTTTACTTATTTGAGCTATGCACATAAAATAAGACAATACATAAGGAAAATAACAAACAAGAATAAACGCTAAAATATGAGAGATGATTTTGAAGGCTTTTCTTTTCTGTTGGTTCTCAACAGCTCTGCCAGCCTGGGTTTTATTGTGTCTGTCTCTCTCTGTCATTTCTACATTGCTTCGATCTCCGGGTCCTGGACGCTTCAGAGCATGAAGGACAGAAGCGCAGCAGAATGAGGTTATTGTGACTGCAATGCAAAAAATCAAAAAGAAAATATGATCTGGGAAATATTCTACTCCGATAAAGATGAGCCTCAAGCTGTTGCCCACAGCAAAGAGCCAAGATGCCGCTGCCAGTGCAATCCTGTACTGGATGCCCTTATATCTCAGAAACGTTACTGGATGAATCACTGCCACATAATGTTCAATACCCATGCAGATCTGGAGAAGAGGTCTGACAGTCCAACACAGTGCGATGAAAAATGCAACCAACTGGTCCCCTGCTGGAGTCGGGTAGCTGCTAATAATTAGATCTATCAAGCAATAGATGCAAAGAAACATTTCCCCTATAGAAATGTTCACTGGAAAGACCAAGCTGGGTTTGATGTTCTCATGAAGAAACATCCAGATGAACCAGCAATGGATCGGCGTTCCTACAACGAAGAAAACTACTAAAGTAGCAAAAATGACAGTGATGCCAATGTGCCCACGACAAAGACAGGCCCACATTACAGACTCGTCGAACACAGAGACTGAACCATTGAATTGGAAAGATGAGTTGCACATGGTTTTACAGAGCTGGAGGGAATAGAAACAAATGTTAGTAATGTTATTAAAACTGAGAAATTGAAAAATGATCGGATTGATTGTCATACCTGGATTTACGGCAGAACATGCAAAATATAATGAATTTTCTTTTTTATATAAAGGTTTTTAGCCTTTAAAGCGCACCAGATGTACCTCATCAAACATGTTTTATCCATTTGTAGGGAACTGTAAAAGTTCCTGTGTGATAGTTTTTTATTTGCATATTAGTGTATGGTTTGTTTTTTTTGGCTAGTGTGAGTGGTGAGTATTTATGGATATCAAAATATACACATATTAAAGAATGTGTGTATATCGTAACATGAATATATTCTGCTATAAATTCATTTTACATACATAGAAAGGATATTAAATTCAAGGTAAGTGTCTTTAATGTTTCAAATAACTTGTCAAAATAAAATGTCTAAATATGTATGTTCCATTGTCTTTTATCATTAAGTATTATGATAAAATTATATGCCATATGTCATTATCATATGTATTAATTATATTCTAACCTGTACTTATTTATAGACTTGACAAACAAGTAAAACCTAGTGTTTTGATATTTTATAGTGGCTGTCTTCTGTAAATCATTGTAGAAATATAGGATAGTTATTATTTTTGCTCAGAAAATAAATTATAATAATAAAATTTTGACATATTGACATTTTATTGCGCAGTGGATAGCACGATCGCCTCACAGCAAGAAGGTCACTGGTTCGAGCCTCGGCTGGGTCAGTTGGCATTTCTGTGTGGAGTTTGCATGTTCTCCCTGTGTTTGCGTGGGTTTCCTCCGGGTGCTCTGGTTTCCCCCACAATTCCAAAGGCATGCGGTACAGGTGAATTGGGAAAGCTAAATTGTCCGTAGTGTATGTGTGTGTGCATGTTTCCCAGTGATGGGTTGCAGCTGGAAGGGCATCCGCTGTGCAAAAACCTATGCTGGATAAGTTGGCGGTTCATTCCGCTGTGGCGACCCCAGATTAATAAAGGGACTAAGCCGAAAAGAAAATGAATGAATGAATGACATTTTATTATTATGATGCTGATCTTTGACACACACATATGCATATAATCAAAGCATTACAGGTGACTTTGAAAATGGTATTAGTTCAATCAATTAAATGTAATGAAGTAAATAATGTTGAAAATGCGTCTGTGTGTGAATCAAACCAGGTTTATTAAAGCCACAGAAAGATCTTGATCTCCCATATTTCACCTGAACACTCCCATAGTGCTCATTCTGTGTTTGCACAGTGATCGTGTTTGCTCCTGTTGATTTAGCTCATGCCATTATTGGGTGTTTAGGATCTTCAACCTTATGTGAAATGGTCCAAACAAATGTCGGTGCGGTTATTTGAATAAAAAAGTCTGATATTCGTTGAGTGTTATTGCAGACAGATCAATGTAATCGGATTCATTTTCATTTTCAGCTTTTGAGTTTTGCATGTTGTCACCAAATGTTTTGATATACACCTGAAAGTAATGAGTAATAAATGTAGGGATAGTTCACAAAATCCTCAATACTTTAAAGAGAAAACTTTGAGTAAGATGCAACTAAAATTAATATGTCTGTAAATAATTTGTTCATTTGTTCACAGATATGTTTGCATTTCTGGCTGCTGGCATCAATGGGTCCATTTTGTAGATAGTAAAAAACTCAGTAAGTAAAAAAATGCAATTTACATGACTAATTGTTAATCGATTAAAAATTTTTCAGATCAGATTTTACAGAACAGATGGCTAAAATATACAAAGCAAACTAACTATTCAAAAACAGGTGACGTAATTCAATCATGCAAATTGAAACACACCAAAATAATGACGAAAACAAGGAAACACTAGAAATTAGATACGAAGTAAAAGTCCAAAACTGTGGCCTTTTACTAATACAAACTATTTTATATTATAAAAGTGGCAAGTAAGAGTGGCAAGTTTTGTGAGACAATGTACTCATTAAGGAAAAAGAATGCAAAAGCTAATAACCAATAGTGCATAAAACAGTACACATTAGGGAAACAAGCAGAGCCAATGGTGGGATAGTGCAATATATTCAATCAATCAATC
Organism: Danio choprae; assembly: GCA_903798125.1. NCBI lineage: Eukaryota > Metazoa > Chordata > Actinopteri > Cypriniformes > Danionidae > Danio > Danio choprae. The sequence goes on along the minus strand of CAIGQW010054073.1, from coordinate 4,648,307 downwards.
AATCAATCAATCAATCAATCAATCAATCAATCA
>CAIGQW010054073.1:4638015-4648264 GCA_903798125.1 Danio choprae | reverse complement strand
ATCAATCAAACATACATACAAACAATCAATCAATCAAACAATCAATCTATCAATCAATCAATCAATCAAACATACAAACAATCAATCAATCAATAAATCAATCAAACAATCAAAAATCAAACAATCAATCAGTAAATCAATCAATCAGTCAATCAATCAATCAATCAATCAATCAATCAATCAATCAATCAATGGATAAAAGTGAAAACATTGTGAAGCATAAAATGTTAATCTGATGCTAAACATTACAATTGTTTTTTCTGCCACAAGACAACTATTTACCCCAATTCTTAATTTAAATTCACAAAAGACTCAATATGCCCATTACTATCTTAAGGATAAAGCTTCTTATTTACCTTCATTGATAGGACAGCAGAGATGCACAACCAGGAAAGTGTGGGGAGCAGAGATAGGGTAAGGATCGGCAAAGGACCTCAAGCTGGGAATTGAACTCGGGTCGCCACGAACACCTCAGTGCTATGTGTCAACGCACTAACCACCAGGCTATTGGCGCCGACAGATAAAGCTTCTTTACACTCTAAAAAGTAAAGGTTCCTAAATTGATTGATTGATGAAGCCTTTATTCGTCACATACATTTTTACATGTAGTGAAATTGAATAGGTTTGCAGCAATACAACAGAGCCATTTTTGATTCCTAAAAGAACCTTTCAGTCAACAGGTTTTTGAAGAACCATTTACTTCTCAGTCTGAGGGGCATTTATTGATCAAACAACCTTTTTATTCTTTAAAGAAACTTTTGAGGAAGGGAAAGATTCTATGGATGCTGCTGTAAAAGTTCTTTATTGAACCATCAATACCCTCAATTGCACAATGTCAGTATGTTGTCAGTATGTTGTAAAATGGTTCTTTATAGGTTCTTTATTAAATGTTCTAGTTTACACTAAAAAGGTCTGTCGTAAAAACTATTCTTTGGAAGTGTTTTTGAGGATGCCATGGTTCGTCTGACATCACTGCGAAAACAGTGGAACAGTGGACAACATGCACTATAATGTCACATCCCTGTACAAAAAAAAAATCGCATGGAATATTACTTAAAGCTCCAACAGAATATCAGTTCCCTTTCATTTGTTCTCTAAACTTTGAAAAGCACATGATGTGCTTAAGATGACCTTCACTATACATCCTGACAAGTGGTGATATTAATAGATTGATTTTGCTGATGGCCAGAAAAGGTGGAACAGCATCGCATAAAAATGAGTATGCTCTAACTCCAGCTAAGCACATGAAATAAACTACTACTATAGGTAAATAACAAACCAGGATAGATATTAAAATATGAGAGATGATTCTGAAGGCTTTTCTTTTCTGTTGGTTCTTGGCAGCTCTGCCACTGTCTGCCCTGTTTCTGTCTTTCTGTGTCATTTCTACATTGTTGTGATCTCCTGGTCCTGGACGTTTCAGAGCGCAAAGGACAGAAACACAGCAAAAAGAGGTCACAATCACTGCTATGCAAAAAACAAACAAGTACACATGATCTCGAAAAAAGTTCAACCTGATGGAAACAAGCCTGAAGCCATTGCCCATTGCAATAAGCCAAGCTACTGTTACAAGTGCAATTCTGTACTGGATACCCTTATATCTTATGAATGTTACTGGATAAATCACAGCCAAATATTGTTCAATGCACATGCACATCTGGAGGAGAGCTCTGGCAGTCCAACCGAGACCAGAAAGAAAGGTAGTTATATTGTAGCTCACTGTATTTGAAACCATGAAATCAATGAAGTCTACAAAACTCTGCATGCAAACAAGCAGCTCCAGCATAGTCATGTTTAGTGAAAACACCATGTTTGGTTTAACTTTCCTGCTGAGAAGCACCCAGAAGGACCAGCAATTGATCAGCGTTCCCACAGTGAACCACAGAATTGAAGTGTAAACGATGAAAAAAGTGCCAAAACGATCTTTACACATGCAGAACCAGCTTAAACCCCCATGGAGAAATAAAGCTGAACTGTTGATTATGATGGAAGAATTGCACATGGTAGAATAGAAAGCTGGGGAAACAGAAAAGAATAAGTGTGCATAAGAATTTGACTTTAAAACAGGAAAAAATATATATGTTCACTGGTCAACAATGATGTCACTTCTGTAGCACTTGTTGCTGTAAGGTCAAGTTTGATTATTAGCACTATTTATATATTGTAAGATTAGACAGAAGGAGTTATTTCTGGATCAAATGTTATATATCTAGCACTGTCTGTAACTGAACCATTAAAACTACAGTATATATTAAAATAACTGTCATACCTGATGTCACCAAAATATACTGAAGAATTATTGCAAGTGATGCCAGCAACAACAAGCTATCAAAAGTGTCTCACTCCCTTAGTTTCATCTGTTCGTGTGAAACTGTGAATGAACATGTGGACAACATGGAATCTATAAACTCCACATAACAATAAATCATTCTGCTTACCTAATCTATCATGATTTAAGGGAATTGTGCCCATTTGTGTTATGTTTGCATGTTCTACCTGTTATTGTAGTTCTTTTTATGAATGTGTGTATTTATGTTTCAAGCTAATCTTACCACACAGTTTGAATAGAATAGCTTTTTTATCTTCTCTGCTAATATATATACCGACACATCAGTAAAATAACAAATTATTATGTCATTATTATGTATATCCAATGTCTTGACCCTTTTTCATGTATAATAAAGATATTTTTATATCTCATTCATTCATTCAACGACATTTGAGATTGAGGACAAGGGCCAAAAGATGCTTGAGAGTGAGGGCTCAATAGCTGGTTGTCACTTGTTTTGTAACAATAGATGGAAGGGAAATGTGAGAGGCAAATACATCTGCAGTAAAACATTTATTAAGCCAAAAACAAGAACATTACACATTTACATTGTCATTTAGCAGACACCTTTGTCCAAAGCGACTAACAATTGAGGAGGCATTCAGCGATTTAACAAGAAGAGGCAATATACAAGAAGTGCTAGTTATACAAAGGAACTTGTTTGTGCTCAGAGAATTTTAGCGCTAGAGTAAGGGAGAAGGAAGTTTTTTTTAAGAGAGAGAGAGAGAGAGAGAGAGAAAGAGAGAGAGAGAGAGTTTTTCTACAGATGGTTTGTCAAGCCCACTCACCTGTGTGAAGCACATTTCATAACTACACAATGTTTGTGTCGGTTAATGTGTCAGATTGATGAAAGAGTGTGTTTTCTACAGGTGGTTTGTTAAGCCCACTCACCTGTGTGAGGCACATTCAGATTTAAAGTATTATGGGGTTAGGGTGTGGTGAGGTGGGGGAGAGAAAAGGGGTCTTGATTTTATTCACAGGGGTTCAGGTGATCTCGGAAATGATGGGAAAAGAACAAAGAAAAGATAGACAAGGTAGGGCTATGAACGCAGAACACACATTCAGTGAGCAACAAACAAGGACCGAACCAAGGGGCCTAAATACATGAGCGAACAGGATAATAGGGGCATGCAAACAATCAAAAACCACGACAACAAACAAAGGAGAGGCACAGGTAACAAAGGAAGGTGAACAAACAACAGGGGCAAGACAACTGGGACTGTGACACCCTTCCTCTGTTTAAAAATCAGACAAATAACTATTAACCTGGGTGGCATGGGGAGTCAGTGGGTTATACACAGCAAGAAGGTTAATGGTTCAGTTCATGTTCTCCCCATGTTTATGTGGGTTTCCTCTGATTGCTCTGGTTTCCCCCAAAGACAAGCATTATAGGTGAAATGGATCAAATATATTGGCTGTAGCGTCTGGGTGTTCCCCAGCACTGAGGGTTACATGAGTTATTGCACTCTTATGGCTGTTTTGCAGCAGGAAGGACATATACAGCCTGATCTCACAAGGAAACTACTTTACGTTCTGTCAGTTAAGTGGCTAATTCATAGGTGTTCAGTCATATGAAAATATACGATTTTAAAAAGGTGGCGTGGCACCAAACCCCACCCCTAAACCCAAACCTCATTGGGGATAAGCAAATCGTACTAAACTGTGTGAATGAGAACGTACAAATTCATACGAATTAGCCACTAAATCAGAAAGTTATGAATTGCTGTGAGATAGCATTGGTATATATCATACATATATCATGTGCCAGAGTAAGGCAACCTCTGATGAATTAGCCAAAGGAAAATGACTGAGAATGTTTTTCATTTAAATTGTATGCTTAACACACTATTCCTTCTAATATCTGTCAGTTCCAATTATGGCATGCTGCACAAACACATTACTTCTCTCTTGTTTTCTCCATTTGTTCAAATTACAGCAGGCTGCATGAACACATTATTATTATTGCTTGCAATCTCCATTTATACAAATTATGGTGGGCTGCATGAACACATTATTTTTATCGATTGCAATCTCCAACTATACAAACTACAATGTGCTGCATGAACACATTAGATTTGGTTTGGTCCTAATTTGGTTTAGCTTATATTGGTTTGGATGCCAATATAAGTTCACAAAGTTATTAACATTAGTAGTATTGTATCCCTGATGCCACATTTGTATTTGTACTGAACATATAGATAACAAACTTTTTTATCTCACGTCCCTTACATGAAAAATTCCAACCGAATATCAGTTTCCTTTCATTAGTCTTCTAAACTTTGAAAAGCACATGATGTGTTTAAGATGACCTTCATTATACATCCTGACAAATGGTGATATTAATAAATTGATTGTGCTGATGGACAGAAAAGTGGGAACAACATCACATAAAAATGAGTATGCTCTAGTTAAGCACATGAAATAAACTACTACTATAGGCAAATAACAAACCAGGATAGATATTAAAATATGAGAGATGATTCTGAAGGCTTTTCTTTTCTGTTTATTCTCAACAGCTCTGCCTCTGTTTGTCTTGTTTCTGTCTTTCTGTGTCATTTCTACATTGTTGTGATCTCCTGGTCCTGGACGTTTCAGAGCGTGAAGGACAGAAACACAGCAAAAAGAGGTCACAATTACTGCTATGCAAAAAACAAACAAGTACACATGATCTCGAAAATAGTTCATCCTGATGGAAACAAGCCTGAAGCCGTTGCCTATTGCAATAAGCCAAGCTACTGTTATTAATGCAATCCTGTACTCGATACCCTTATATCTCATAAATGTAACGGGATGAATCACAGCCAAATATTGTTCAATAGACATGCAGATCTGGAAGAGAGGTCTGGCAGTCCAACCGAGACCAACAAGAAAGGTAGTCGAGTTGTAGCTTACTGTACTTGAAAACATGAAATCAATGAAGTCTACAATGCCCTCGACACAAAAAAGCAGATCCAGTATAGTCATGTTTAGTGGAAACACCATGTTAGGTTTAATGTTCCTGCGGAAATACACCCAAAAGCACCAGCAATGGAATGGGGTCCCCACAATGAACCACAGCATTACAATGGAAACAATGAAAAAAGTGCCAAAACGGTCTTGACAGATGCAGAACCAGCTTAAACCCTCATGGAGAAATAAGGCTGAACTGTTGATTATGATGGAAGAATTGCACATGGTAGAATACAAAGCTGTGGAAACAGAAAACAATAATTGTGCATAAGAGTTTGACATCATAAACATAGAAAAATGCACATCAGTCAATAATGATGTGTCAATTCTGTGGTATTTGTTGCTGTAACCTCAGTTTAGATTATAAGCACTATTTATACATTAAAATAAGATTTGACAAAAAAAGACCAAATGTTATATATCTATCACTGCCTGTAACTGAACCATAAAATTCAGAGAATGAATTAAAATGATTGTCGTACCTGATGTAACCAAAATATACTGAAGAATTATTGCACTTGATGCCCGCAACAACAAGCTACCAAAAGTGGCTTACTTCCTTTGTTCCATCAGTTGATGTGAAACTGTGAGTAAATGTGCACACACCTGTTCTGTTTGCATACAGCATATTTGCACTTTTTTTGTAGCTCATGTCATTCATTTGTGTCTGTTTATTGTATATTGTATATTCAGAGATGTTTTTTTTTAAATAATAATGCATACAAAGTAAACTGTGACTCCACACTGACATAGATTCAGATTTTTTTTTCTGTAGCTGGTTTTCTAAATGCATTGTTTTTTTAATAGGTGTATTTGAGCCCCTCATGCAAACATCAGACAACTCCATAGACTCTCAGTCCACTGCGCATGAATGCCATGAATAAATCAGAACCCATTAATACATGGATGCAATTTAAGGAACTAGAAGGGAGCAAATATTGAAGTTGAAAGATAAAAAGTTATAAATGGCAACAGAATAAACTAATAAATATAAGAAAATACATAAAAGAAAATCTTTCTTACGATAATTTTAGAAAAGCATCAGTGGAAGTAAAAAGTTCTGTGAGTGATCAACTAATAACGCATTAATTAAGGACACCAAACACAAACGCATTAATTAAGGATGCAGAAGATAATTTCCCATAATGACTAAAGCAGCAAATAAACAGTGCAAAAAAAAAAACTGAGCTTAGATAATAGCAGTGAATACAGAATGTAGCACATAGTATTTTTTAAATAGCTTTTATTTCCATATTTCAAATACAGTGGTAAAATACACACTCAATTCTAAATTAACGTGTTGAGATATTTTATCATGTGTGTATTTTTTTATAGGAGACAAATAAAAGAATATTAATCTGATCAGAAAAATAGCAGTATCCATTTTTCATTCATTCATTCATTTTCTTTTTTCGGCTTAGTCCCTTTATTAATCAGGGGTCGCCACAGCGGAATGAACCGGAATGAGTTTTTTGTTGTTAAACTAAACTGTCACTAGTCAGACTGTAAAGCGAAGGCCATCTGGAGTTCATGCTGTGCATTGCCAATATTTTCAAATAAAAGAATTACTGGATTTAAAAAAAGTTTAAATTGATAATTTATTTAATATTACAGTAGTACAGTAATACATTCATTCATTCATTTTCTTTTCGGCTTAGTCCCTTTATTAATCTGCGGTCGCCACAGCGGAATAAACCGCCAACTTATCCAGAATATGTTTTATGCAGCGGATGCCCTTCCAGTTGCAACCCATCACTGGGGAATCCATTTTTCTCTTTAAACTAAAAATACTTATGAACTGAAGACATTTTTTACACTTCAGTTTAAATTACTGAACTAATATTTAGTTGCATAGCCATTGTTTTTGATAACTACAGAGCATCTGGGTTGCAGAATCAACCAACTCCCAGAAACAGTTCCAGAGAATTTTTTCAATTGGGTTGAGGCCAGAGGATTGGGCTGGCCACTCCATTACCTCAATCTTAATACTTTTGTGTTTGGTGTCATTTTTGGTATCACTTTATTTTGATGGTCCCTTTAATGCATTTTGTTGAGTTTAAGTTACATTGCATCTACATGCCAACTAATACTCAATAGATTATAAGTAGACTGTTAGGTTGAGTTAGGGTTAGTGTAAGTTGACATGTACTTGCAAAGTTTCTTATAGTCAGTTAAATGTCTGTTGAAGGAGCTGCATCAGCAGATATTAAGCAGACAGTCCACTAATACTCCAATGAGACGTAATTGGCATGTAGCTGCAATGTAACTTATAGTCAACAAAATGTGCAATAGGGACCATCAAAGTAAAGTGTAACCTCATTTTCTTGTTGAAACACTCATTTTAGGGGAATTTCCTCTTCAACTTTGTGGAACATAATCTTGTTCCACTGCTTACTTGGTAAATGATAAACAGTCTCAATATCATAGTACGAGAAGCATCACCATCCCATGTGTTTTGTCTATAGTGCACTGAGGCTTGAATTTGGTATCTGGGGTCATCTAACAAACTGCTGATGACCACCAGATCTGGAAAGGACAATTTTACTGTCATCAGTTCACATTTGTCTTTGTGCCATTCAGTGTGGTCATTGACAAATTGAAACAGATTCTGCATATGCTTCTTTTTTTTTCAACAACGGTGCTTTATGGGTGCTTCTTGCTGATAGCTTTGTTTTCATCAAGTGCCTTCTGACTGTCACTACGTACAGGTAATTTCATACTTTTCTGGAGGGGATGATTGGCTGGATATTTGCCATTCATATGTTCATATTTATATATATTTCTAATAATAGTTATTCAAGTGGTTACTGATGTTGTACTGCTTTTTTAACGCAAATATTCTATCTAACACTATCTATCTATCTATCTATCTATCTATCTATCTATCTATCTATCTATCTATCTATCTATCTATCTATCTATCTATCTATCTATCTATCTATCTATCTATCTATCTATCTATCTATCTATCACCCAGTTCAATGAATAAAGATACTGTTACCAGTGCAATCATGTACTGGATACCTTTATATCTCAAAAATGTTACTATATGAATCACAGCCAAATATTGTTCAATACACATGCAGATCTGGATGAGAGCTTTGGCAGTTCAACCGAGACCAGCAAGAAAGATAGTTAAGTTGTAGCTAGCTTTACTTGAATACAGGAAATCAATAAAATCTACAAAACCCTGGATGCAAAAAGCCGCTCCAGTATAGTTGTGCTTAGTGAAAACACAATGTTTAGTTTTATGTTCCTGCGGAGAAGCACCCAGGAGGACCAGCATTGGATCAGCGTTCCCACAGTGAAGCTCAGTATTAACATGGTAACCATGATAAAAGTGCCAAAATGACCTTTACACATGCAGAACCAGCTTAAATCCTCAAACAAGGCTGAACTGTTGATAATGATGGAAGAATTGCACATGGTAGAATACAAAGCTGGGGAGGCAGAAAACGATAAGTGAGCATAAGAGTTTGACATCATAAACAAAAATATAGGTACATCGGTTAAAAACAACAATTATGTGGCATTTGCTTCTGTAAGGTCAAGTTACTAACTTAGATTATTAGCACTATTTGTACATTAAGTATAACAGGACAGAAGGACTGGATTCTGGATCAAATGTTATATATCTAGTCTGTAACTGAACCATAAAATCTACAGTATAAATTAAAATGATTGTCATACCTGATATCATCAAAAATTATTACATTTGATGCCCGCAACAACAAGCTATCAAAAGCACCTCATTCCCTTTGTTCCATAAGTTCATGTGAAACTGCTCACATCTGTTTTGTTTGCATTCAGTATATATGCACTTTTTTTAGCTCATGTCATTCATTTGTGCCTGTTCTGAAATTGTATTGTAGTGACATTTTATGACATTTATGATTTAGTACAGTGTTTAAATAGAACATTATGGTGAAAAGTCTTAAACAGGATGAAGGCATCTAAAAATGTCTCATTTTGTTAGAAAAAACCCCAATTCCTTATTAATTACAACTTACCCTGATCTTCATATTCACACACATTACAAACACCAGAAAGCTCCATAATCTATCTGTTCATTTAGCATGAATGCCATGTATAAATCAGAACCCATTAGTACATGTAAATATAGTACATATAAATGGCAACACAAAACTACAATAAATAAATTAAAAAATAAATAAATCTTTGATATAATAATATTATTAAAGGGGCCTCACGGTGGCGCAGTGGGTAGCACGTTCGCCTCACAGCAAGAAGGTCGCTGGTTCGAGCCTTGGCTGGGTCAGTTGGCGTTTCTGTGTGGAGTTTGCATGTTCTCCCTGTGTTGGCGTGGGTTTCCTCCGGGTGCTCCGGTTTCCCCCACAAGTCCAAAGACATGCGGTACAGGTGAATTGGGTAGACTAAATTGTCCGTAGTGTATGACTGTGAATGGGTGTGTATGGATGTTTTCCAGAGATGGGTTGCAGCTGGAAGGGCATCCGCTGCGTAAAACATATGCTGGATAAGTTGGCGGTTCATTCCGCTGTGGCGACCCCAGATTAATAAAGGGACTAAGCCGAAATGAAAATGAATGAATGAATGAATATTATTAAAGCACCAATGGAAGTGAAAGGTTTTATGAGTGATCAACTGACAATGCACTAATAAAGAAACAAGGATTCAAAAGATATTTTTCCATAATCATTAAAGCAGAGCATAAAACAGTGTAAAACAACAGGGCTCAAACAAGCAAAGCATATGATGACAAGGTGTGTGTGTGTAATCTACCAACAACACAGGTGCAAAATGGATAAACATTGAAATATGTTCCTCTCATAAATTTTGCATCTGAAAAGGTAACTACGAATGCATATGCAAAAACCTAGTCCACATAAGTTTCCACATATATTTGGCGATAATGTTTCACTGTGTGTCTGTAGTAAATCCTGACAGTAGCTTTTTTTTTTTGTGGCAATCTTTTCGACATTCTTCATGGAG
>CAIGQW010054073.1:4606690-4637915 GCA_903798125.1 Danio choprae | reverse complement strand
TATATATATATATAGTTGTGCTAAAATAGCAGTGACTATAAAATGTCTATGTAAATAGCTTTTATTTCTATATTTTAAATATAGTGGTAACATTACACATTCAATTTTATGAATTATGGATGTTTTTAAAAGGGGCTACTATATTAATCTGATCAGAAAAAATATTTATGTTCACTTCAAACTGAAATACTTTTTAGATATTTTTTACACTTCCGTTAAATTTACTGAACTAATATTTAGTTGTAGAGCAGTTTTGCTTCAGAAAGAGGATTTTTAATGTCATGTCACAACTTTTCGATTGGGTTGAGGTCAGGGGATTGATCTGGCAGTGGCCATTACCTCAATCTTTTTGTTTTTACACTAATTTTAAACTAGTGTCACATTCATTTAAAAATATATAGCATGGAATATTCCTTAAAGCTTTAACAGAATATCAGTTTCTTTTCATTAGTCCTCTAATCATTAAAAAAGCACAGGATATGCTTAAGATGACCTTCACTATACATCCTGATGAGTGGTGAAATTAATACATTGATTTTGCTGATGGCCAGAATAGGTGGAACAGCATCACATAAAAACGAGAGTGTACTCACTCCAACTAAGCACATGAAATAAACTACTACTATAGGTAAATAACAAACGAGGATGGATATTAAAATATGAGAGATGATTCTGAAGGCTTTTCTTTTTTGTTGATTCTCAACAGCTCTGCCTCTGTTTTTCATGTTTCTGTCTTTCTGTGTCATCTTTACATTGTTGTGATCTCCTGGTCCTGGACGTTTCAGAGCGTGAAGGACAGAAACACAGCAAAAAGAGGTCACAATTACTGCTATGCAAAAAACAAAGAAGTATACGTGATCTCGAAAATAGTTCATCCTGATGGAAACAAGCCTGAAGCCATTTCCCAGTGCAATTAATAAAGCTACTGTCACCAATGCAATCCTGTACTGGATACCTTTATATCTCATGAATGTTACTGGATGAATCACAGCCAAATATTGTTCAATACACATGCAGATCTGAATGAGAGGTCTGGCAGTCCAAACAAGACCAGCAAGAAAGATAGTAAACTCGTAGCTCGCTTTACTTGAAGACCAGAAATCAATGAAATCTACAAGACCCTGGATGCAAAAAAGCAGATCTAGTATAGTCATGTTTAGTGAAAACACCATGTTTGGTTTAAAGTTCCTGCCGAGAAGCACCCAGGAGGACCAGCATTGGATCAGCGTTCCCACAGTGAAGCTCAGTATTAACATGGTAACACTGACAAAATTGCCAAAACGGTCTTTACACATGCAGAACCAGCTTAAACCCTCCTTGATTAATAAGGTTGAACTGTTGATTATGATGGAAGAATTGCACATGGTAGAATACAAAGCTGGTGAAACAGAAAACAATAATTGTGCTTAATAATTTGACATAATAAACAGCAAAATTGTGCACATCTCTCAATAATGATGTGCCTGTTCTGTAGCACGTGTTGTTGTAAGGTCAAGTTAGATTTTTAGCACTATTTATACATTAAAGTAAGACTAGATATGAGGACTGATTTCTGGATCAAATGTTATATATCTAGCACTGTCTGTACATAATGAATATAAAGGATTGTCATACCTGATGTCTTCAAAATATACTGAATAATTGTTTCATCCGATGCCAAGCTACCAAAAGTGCCTCATTCGCTTTGTTTCATCGGTTAATATGAAATTATAAGTAAAGATCACTCCTGTTTTGTTTGCATACAGTTTTATTGCACCCCTTTTTCTATTTTTAGCATGCGCTTGCTCAAGTGCTGAGATGCATGATTACGAAGTTGTACATTCTCGCCACGTTTTTATTTCACCATCATTTCCATGTTATCTAAATCTTTTTTGATATCCAGTGAGGACAACATAATCAAGAGAAAAATGTCCTGAAAATGACCATTGGTAGTCGACCATCTAATAGTAACATGCACCTTGAAAGTATTCACATCTTTCAAGAAGCTTTTTTTTGCAATAAAAAAGTTTCAGAAAGATTTTCTATCAGCGAATAACTATAAATGATTCTACCACACCTTACCCATCATGATTCATAGGGAATTATAAATGCCCCTGATCCCACCCCATTGTGTTTGCATATTGTACCTGTTATCATAATTTATTTTTATTTTTATAGACAATATTTATGACATGGTTCAAGCAAATGTTAATGCAATGTTGAAATATTAGAATTATGGGTGTTTAAAGGGATTATCACAGTTTGGGGCTTAAATTTCTGCTGAGACATTTTTTGATGTTGATAATTTAGAAGAAAAAACACATTTTAACTCAAATTTCAAACAGTTTGAAACAGTATATTGTATTATATATTATTATAAAGAAATAAATATGTAAAATAGTCAAACATGTAAAAAGCTTATTAACCAGTTTTTGTGCTGTAATTTACATAACTGGGTGGCACAGTGGCTAAGTGGTTAGCCCTACAGTAAGTAGGTCGCTGGTTTGATATACTGTACCTGCCAACACTCCCGTTTTTCCTGGGAGTCTCCCGTATTTCAGACCCATCTCCCACCACCCTCCCGTTTTGCTATTTCTCCTGGAAATTAACTGTAATTTCACCCCACTCCCGGTCCTCAGGTTGTGGCTGGAAGGGCAACCGCTGTATAAAACATATGCTGGAGTAGATGGTGGTTTATTCCGCTGCAGCAACCCCTGATAAATAAGGGACTAAGCCGAAGGAAAATGAATGAATGAATGAATGAATGACCAACAATACAATGTTTCAAACTACTCAAAATGTCAATAAATGTAAATTCAACACCAAACAATGTTAATGCAGAGATCAAGGTTTCATAATGCATTTCAAAAGTGCAAATAATTAATTCGGGCGACACGGTGGCTCAGTGGTTAGCACTGTCGCCTCACAGCAAAAAGCTCGCTGGTTCGACTCCCTGCTGGGTCAGTTGGTATTTCTGTGTGGAGTTTGCATGCTCTTGGGGTTTCCTCCGGGTGCTCCGGTTTCCCTCACAATCCGAAGACATGCGCTATAGGTGAACTGGATGAACTAAATTAGTAGTGTATGTGTGTGAATGTGTGTATAGATGTTTCCCAGTACTGGGTTGCAGCTGGAAGGGCATCTGCTGTGTAAAACATATACTAGATAAGTTGGCGGTTCATTCTGCTGTGGCGACCCCTGATGAATAAAGGGACTAAACCGAAGGAAAATGAATGAATGAATGAAATCATTAATTTATCAAGATTTTTACAGTGCACTTCTAGAGACCTGAAAACAAGCAAATATGTTTACACAAAAATTGTAGCATATTACACATCTATAATACTTATATTGTAGCTTGATTTAAAATATGTTTTATGTTAAAATTGAAAAAATGGAAAAAAGAGAAAAACTTTTACAGTTTATTGTCATTTAAATGTTTATATATATATATATATATATATATATATATATATATATTATATATATATATTTATAAAGGTATATACAGATTTACAAAAGATTAAACCCTTGGATATTTTGGGAATCCAAGGGGAATCAAAGGGCATGAGTGGTAGCCCCGCCCACACCTCTGCCATTGAGAATGAGCTGCCACTTCACATTTTACATACACACAAAAAAAACAACAACACCAAAGGGCTCTTTCTGACCATCTTCATGGTTCTTTCTTTTTGGAATCATCAATAGCAATAACAAATATTCTTTAGGGTGTATAGAACTCCCCTTTTAGCCCAAATAGGAAGAGAGAATGTTACATGCCAGTACATGCTCAGAGGAATCAACCCAGAAGTGAAAACTAAACAATGTGGCTTTCAATGAGAATTTGACAATTGCTCACAAATGTCCCATGAGACAAAACAAAAAGAGCAAAAGTACACATTTATATTGCATTGCCAAATAGTGTTCTTCTGTAATGTATTCTGTAAAATATGTTCTTATTTTCCTTTCGTTTGTCCTCTAAGCTTTAAAAAACGCACTATGGGCTTTAGATGACCATCGCTATACATCCTGAATAGAGGTGAAAGTAATACAGCAGTTGCAGTGACAGACAGAGTCAGAGGGACAACTTCACATAAATATAAAAACCTGCTGATCTTAGCCATATTCATAAAATAAATGACCACCATAGGTAAATAACAAACCAGGATAGACACTAAAATGTGAGAGATGATCCTGAAGGCTTTTCTTTTCTGCTGGTTCTCAGCAGCTTTCCTCTTGTCAGTTTTATTGCATTTGTTTTGCTCTACATTGTTTCGAACTCCTGGTCCTGGACGCTTCAGAGCGTGAAGGACAGAAGCACAGCAGAACGAGGTAATGATCACCGCAACGCAAAAAACTGAAAAGAACGCATGATCTTTAAAATAACTTGTCGTACCTATAACTAGCCTAATGCTGTTGCCCAGTGCAATCAGCCAAGCTGCTGCTACAACTGCTATCCTGTACTGGATGTCCTTATATCTTAGGAATAATACAGGATAAATCACTGCCAAATATTGTTCAACACACATGCAGATCTGAATGAGAGGTCTGAAAGTCCAACTGAAACCAATGAGAAAGTTAGCTAAACGGTCACCCATCAGGGAAGGGTATTTGATGACAGTGATGTCTATAATGCACTGAACGCAAAAAAACAACTCAATAACAGTGAGGATCAGTGGAAACACCAGGTTAGGTTTAATGTTTCCACGAAGAAACATCCAAAGAGACCAGCAATGGATAGGCGTTCCCACAATGAAGCACAGTATTGATGTCAGAAAAGTGAAAAAAGGGCCAAAATGTCCCTCACACATGCAGAACCAGTCCACTGACTCATCCAATATAAAAGCTGTCTTGTTGATTTGCAAGGATAAGCTGCACATGATTGAAAAGAGCTGAAAAAAATAGTAAAAATGGGTGAGTGTGAGTCAATTGGGCTTTTTTACGTTTGAATTTTGTATTAAACGCATGTAATTACTTTATGCCAATGAATCCTTGTAAGGCAAGGCAAGTTTATATAGCACATTTCATACACAATGGTCATTCAAAGTGCTTTACATAAACAAGACTAAACGAAACAAGAAAATAAAAACAACAAATGTTAAAATGTGTTAAAACTGGTTTTAAAGGAACGAAAAAGAAAAGAAAGACATAATAGTGCGATCTGTCAGACGTAGCACAGTGCTCATTCAGTAAAGGCACAGCTAAACAAATGTGTTTTAAGTCTTGTCGTTAAAATGCTAAAATGTAACATCTTTACATTTGTTGTATATGAATTAAAAAGCTTGAGAGAAATGTCATACCTGGATTGATGCTACAGAATGCAAAATGAACTCAAGAACCGTTTTTGATCGACGCGCTACCAAACGTGTGTTCCAACGCCTCATCCGCCATGTTTCATCTGTCAGCGTGTAACAGATCACAGATTTGTGATAAATATGTGTGTCTGCTTCTATTTTGTTTTGCATAGGTTTGCCCCTGTTTTAGGCACATGCATAAAGGATGATCCTACGATGCTCCAATTTGTATATAATATTTTAAATAAATATTATCTTAACTTACTGTCATACATTCAGAAAGCACATCAGCACTGTAAAAAATGCAGGGTTCCACACAATTCCTTCATGTTGTCCCAGCACAAATTGATTAAGTTAACTTAAATGTTTTTAATAAATTTAAGTGGACTAAACATAAAGCAATTAAGTTGTCTCCCAAAAAAACTCAAGAATTCGGTATCGCTATCAAGTTTGATGGTCCCTTTAATGCATTTTGTTGAAGTTAAGTTACATTGCATCTACATGGCAACTAATACTCAATAGATTATAAGTAGACTGTTAGGTTGAGTTAGGGTTAGCGTAAGTTGACATGTACTTGCAAAGTTTTTTATAGTCAGTTAAATGTGTTGAAGGATCAATATCAGTAGATATTAAGCAGACAGTCCACTAATGCTCAAATGAGAAGTAACTGGCATGTAGCTGCAATGCAACTTTTAGTTACTTTAGTCTTTCTTTCTTTCTTTCTTTCTTTCTTTCTTTCTTTCTTTCTTTCTTTCTTTCTTCACTCATGCTTTGTTTGCATAGAATTGTCGCTGTTGTTTTTGCTCATGTCATAAATGTCTTCTTAAGAATAATATTATTTTTTTCAATGGATTGTCCAAACACATTTTAGTTCAATATTTGAATAGGATGTTTTCCTATTCAAATATTGAACTAAAATGTGTATGTCTTTTTATGAAAACACCCTTATTCTATATGGATGGTTTTGCTGACCGATTTAAAAAAAACATATAATGACTGATGTCTTCATGGCAAATCAGTCTGGGACATTTATGTTTTAATTAACTCCAAACTATTATAAAGGTTTCAGATATTTGATGAAGTCAAAGTAATTTAACTAATTTACATCGTCTACATTTGTTTTTACATTTAATCATCAATGAGTTGATCACATACAACGCAGTTTTAGTAAAAAAAACAAAAAACAAATTAAAAAATGTTATGCAAAACAATTTTTCTTGTCCAAACAAAAGTATAACGCAAAAATCTCACAGATTTCTGAATACACTTTATTCTTTTGATTTGGTTGTTACCAACACTTTAAACTGCATTTAAAGACAGTGAACATGTTTTGAATATAATATCAATATGTTCACAATATTTTCATAACATGGATAATAAAACATAACACACTACTGTATTACTGTAAAGGGCAGCACAGTGGCGCAGTGGGTAGCACAATCGCCTCAGAGCAAGAAGGTCACTGGTTCGAGCCCCGGCTGGGTCAGTTGACGTTTCTGTGTGGAGTTTGCATGTTCTCCCCGTGTTCACGTGGGTTTCCTCCGGGTGCTCCGGTTTCCCCCACAGTCCAAAGACATGCGGTATAGGTGAATTGGGTAAGCTGAATTGTCCGTAGTGTATGAGTGTGAATAGATGTGTATGGATGTTTCCCAGTGATGGGTTGCAGCTGGAAAGGCATCCGCTGCGTAAAACATATGCTGGATAAGTTGGCGGTTTATTCCGCTGTGGCGACCCCGGATTAATAAAGGGACTAAGCCGAAAAGAAAATGAATGAATGAATGTATTACTGTACTACTGTAATATTAAATAAATGATCAATTTAAACTTTTTTTAAATCCAGTAATTCTTTTATTTGAAAATATTGGCAACGCGCAGCATGAACCCCAGATGGCCTTCGCTGTACAGTCTGACTAGTGGCAAAATTAACAGAGTAATTGTGGTGATTGACAGAATAAGTGGAATAGCTTGACATACATAAGAAATCTTACTGACTTTAGATATGCATGTAAATTAAGTTACTACTTGAGGCAAATAACCAACCAAAATAGACACTAAGATTTGACAGATGATTCTGAAGGCTTTCCTTTTCTGCTGGTTCTCAACAGCTCTGCCTCTCTCAGTTTTATTGTGTCTGTCCTTCTCTTTCATTACTACATTGTTGTGATCTCCTGGTCCTGGACGTTTCAGAGCATGAAGGACAGAAACAGCAAAAAGAGGTTACAATCACTGCTATGCAAAACACTAAGAAAAATACACAATCTTGAAAATAATACATCCCAATGGAAACAAGCCTGAAGCCGTTACTACTGTACTGTTACCAGTGCAATCCTGTACTGGATGCCCTTATATCTCATGAATGTTACTGGATGAATCACAGCCAAATATTGTTCAATACACATGCAGATCTGGATGAGAGGTCTAAAAGTCCAACCCAGACCAATAAGAAAGTGAAGTATGCTCTGGCCCAACATAGAGGGATATTCGACAACAATCATCTCTGCAATGCACTGAATACAATAAAAAAACTCCAGAATAGAGATGTTCAATGGAAACACCACTTTGGGTTTGAAGTGCCCATGGAGGGGAATCCAGAGGAACCAGCAATGGGCTGGTGTTCCCACACTGAAACACATTATTAAAGTGATAAGATTGAAATAAGTCCCAAAATGTCCCTCACAAACGCAGAACCATTACAATATTGTTGCATTGCAGATTACGATTGACGGATTGCACATGGTTGAAAGTTCTGGGGAAATAAAGTGTGTGAATTTTCATAATGGCTTCATTCATTTGGTGAATCACAAAAACAGACGAATACAGACAAGTCATGTAGGCAGAAAGACTGATTTCAGATTAAGCATTGCTTTAAATTTACTGTTAAATATATTGATTTAATTTTAAAGTAATGTCAAACCTTGATTGATGGCAGGAAGAATCCCAGAAGCTGTCAGCTACCAGCTACCGACATTTTCAATATCATTTTGAATGTGTTTGTACACACCCTCCCATTCCGCTTGCATATGTTTGATTCTGGTGTTTAGCTCATCATTATTGTGTGTCTTTGGGTATAATTTGTGAAAAATATATTCATACAAATGATGTGCTATTTTTGTACCTAAATGTAATAGGGTCAAATATGAAAAAGTACATTAGAATATGTACACATACTAAAACGTCACTCAATGTAACAACAATGTTGCCAGTGTTCAAACCACTAGGTTTTATCCGCTTATCATAAAAAAAAATTATCATTGTAAAATATAATACATTCATTCATTCATTTTCTTTTCAGCTCAGTCCCTTTATTAATCTGGGGTCGCCACAGCGGAATGAACCGCCAACTTATCCAGCATATGTTTTACACAGCGCATGCCCTTCCAGCTGCAACCCATCACTGGGAAACATCCATACGAATTCATTCACACACATACACTACGGACGATTTAGCTTACCCAATTCACCTATAGTGCATGTCTTTGGACTGTGGGGGAAACTGGAGCACCCAGAGGAAACCCACGCGATCACGGGGAAAACATGCAAACTCCACACAGAAATGCCAACTGACCCAGCCGAGGCTCGAACCAGCGACCTTCTTGCTGTGAGGCTACCCACTGCACCACCGTGATGCCCAAATATAATACAATTTGTGCAAAAAAATTAAAAGGTACAGGTCCAAATAAGTAAAATGTATAATGTACAGAAGTAAAAATGCTGTTTCATTTTTATATAAATATGTTACACTGAGGAAATTCATTTCATTTTTAACAAATGTTTTTTGAAACTTAAAAATGGACACCGCAATGTGCTCTCTACCTATCACTTACTAAAACTGAATAAATTAAACTGCACTTCCATGTTTCTATTTTATACATATAGCAATATATAAATGCACATAACAAAATACCCACTCTAATAGAAAATATCAGCAATGATCAAATCGAGAGACTTTCAACAATCAATTAAAACTTTTAAATTTAGGCTAGATTAGTGATCTAGAATCAGAATTGTATTAACTGCTCCACAACATTGGGTCAAGTTCTAGTGGTTTTAAACTGAATTTAAAATGAATTTCTTTCTTCTTTTTAACACAAAAATGCAGTCGTTGACATCCATAGTACTAATAAAAAATACTATGGAAGTCAATGTCTTTTTTTAACAGCATTCAGAATATCTTCCTTTGAGATCAACAGAGAATATATTAAGCATGTTTTGAGCAAGTGGAGGATGAGTCAGCTGACAGAATTTCCATTTTTTGGAAGATCAATCCCTTTAAGACCACCAAAATGTTAGAATCTGAGGACATCTGCTGGTGAAATACACTTAGATGCAAGAAGAACACAAACGATTTGTTCATTGACAATTTTAACAACAACAACAAAAGATTTATTTTAAGTGTAATATATAGTATTATTACAATTTTGTAAAGTTTGTAATATTTATATATATGATACAATATATGTAGTTGTACCATACAGCATGTAACAACAAGCCAGTGTTTTACAGATGGCTATGGTGCAAATCCACCAATTATTTGTATTATTATTATTATTATTATTATTATTATTATTATTATTATTATTATATTAATCCTTATAAATCAGGAGCAGGATAAATAAGCAGATTTTGTACTACTATGAGTAGTGGCAATCTGCCCTATTAGCATAAAGAATCACAGCTCCTCATATGTTAAATTAATAAATTAATTCTAATTATTATAAATGTGATTTCTTAACAAACTCTTTACAATTACAGATAACCAACTGTGGTTGTGAATTTTCTATGTTTTTGATGTACCCTTGAGCCATCTCTCTCTCTTTCTTTCTCTCTGTCTTTGTCTGTGTGTGTGTGTGTGTGTGTGTGTGTGTGTGTGTGTGTGTGTGTGTGTGTGTGTGTGTGTGTGTGTAAACTTTAATGATAAAGAAAAAAACACAATGCCACACATGCGTAATATACATAATTAAACCATTAGAAATCCAAGACTAAAAACTGCAATTTAACTTTGAAACAGATGCAAACAGCACGATTCCACTCAAATATGGACATATAAAGCATGGAAGGATAAATGATCTGAGGGTTATTTTGAGCTGAAAAATAGACATGCATTCTTGGAACAACTGAGATTCATATTACATTAGGTAAAAAAGGGCATAATTGGTCCCCTTTAAGAAACGTTCAAAAAATAGATGATTATGAAAACAAAGGGTAAAACTAACTTGGAAAACAGCGTGCTGCTCGGTTTTAGCACAAACCTGAAAATAAATTACAGAACTGGCATGTAACACTTTGTTCTTTAAACTGTAAATAAACAAGACAAGACTGTATAGCTAAGTTAACTAATGCAGAGCTGATATAATATGATGCTGATAGGTACATCAAGGTTCAGAAATAAAGATAACAAAAAGCTGAAATAAATCTGGATGCATATGGCCTCTTATTTTTCTTTTCTGAGTTCTCTAAGCTTTGAAAACCACAATCTGGGTTTCAAATGACCATCATTATACATCCTAATCAGAGGTGTTATAAATACAGAAAGCCTAGTGAAGCATGCCATGAACACAAAAGCATTACCTGCATTTACCTGATTGTCAATTTGAGCTAATTGCATAATAAAAGACGCTACTAGAGGTAAATAACAAACCAGAAGAAACACTAAAATATAAGAGATGATTCTGAAGGCTTTTCTTTTCTGCTGGTTCTCAGCAGCTCTGCCTCTCTCGGTTTTATTGGCTTTGTTGTTCTCTGTTACTTTCACATTGTTTCGATCTCCTGGCCCTGGACGCTTCAGAGCATAAAGAACAGAAGCACAGCAGAACGAGGTTATGATCACTGCAATGCAAAAAAATGCAAAGAAAACTTCATCTGGGAAATATGTTTCTGTGAAAAACAACCTCAAGCTGTTGGCCAGTGCGATTAGCCAAGTTGCCGCTGCCAGTACAATCCTGTACTGGATGACGTTATATCTCAGGAACGCTACAGGATGAATCACTGCTATGTAATGTTCAATACACATGCAGATCTGGAGAAGAGGTCTGACAGTCCAGTGAAGACCATTGAAAATGAGCATCAACATTCTGACTGGCACTGAGAAAGTAATGATAACGATTAAGTTTAGCAAGCACAGAAAACAATAAGTCAGTTCTATTAAACACATGTTAAGTGGAAACACCAAATTGGGTTTGAATTTCTTTTGAAGAAACACCCAGAGGGAGCAGAAATGTACGGGTGTTCCCACAGCAAAGCACAGTGCTGTAATAGTAGCAATCAAGACAGAGGCAAAAAAACTCTGATAACTGTAGTAGACGTCAGAGTCTGAAGTTAGAGTCTCGTTGTACATAGAAGTAAAATTATTAAAAACTTGCTCAGATGAATTCCTCATGGTGGTTCAAAGCTGGGGGAAAACAATAATAATCAATCAGTCAATTTTATTTATTTTATGTATGCAAAAGCAAAATAAATTCAAATATAAATGTAATCACAAAGCACCTATTTTGCTTCTGTTAGTTCTGTCTACTTTATTTATATTGAAAGCTTGCTGAAATGAGAGTCAAACCTGTACTGCACTTGGTGAAACAGCAAACAAAACGTGCCAAAACTGCTTAAATAAATCCCAACTGCAACCAGCCACATAAAGTGTCTTTCATCAGTTCACAAACAAACACAAAAGTCACTCTGCTCATATATATATATATATATATATAGATAGATAGATACTGTGTCTGTTTTGCACAGGATTGTGATTTTTTTAAAACTCGTGATATGTAAAATTTACTTATTGTTGCGGTTGGAGAGACACCTGTTTTTGTGTGTGTTCATTTTTTTTGAGAAGACTTATCATAGTGAGAATGCATTATTATAATGCATATATGATGCATTCATTATATATATAATGTCAGGAATAATTTAAAATAATAAAGTGATTGTTGAATTCTGAGAAAACACAGGTGAAGTTGCTCCATCAACTTCTCATATTAATAATCGAACTTATTTTGTTATTTAATTTAATGTCGATAGTTTAACGAAGTGACTTTTATTGAGATTTGTAGTCATTTGAAACAGCATAGTCAAATAAAATAAAGTTCTGTATCATAATGTACATAACAAACTCAGACAATCTACTGTTTCGAACTACTTCTAAAAAGGTCAATCTAAGACACATTGTTAAACTTTAAAACTGGACATCACAGACATCAAGATCCCATAATGCAGTTTGAAAGGGTAAACAGAAATCTCTAACTACAAGAAACTGTTAATCGATAGACATTTTTACAGAGCAGGGTTTTCTTTACTTAAGAAACACTGTGTCTGGCAACACTAATGCTTAATAAATTTGACGAGCAGACAAAAATGCAACTGTGAAAGTATTTAGGCAAATTGTGATAATGGTCAAAGTTAGGCCTACTACAATTAAAAAAATAAAATGTTGTTTTTTTTACCCTGTTTGGGTAAAATATTGACAAACACACCTAGTAAGTAACAATTTTCATTATTATTTTTTTTAAATAAAACCCAACGGTTGGCTTTGTCCATACTGTAACCAAATTTGAGTTAAAACAACCCAGCATTTTTTAAAGTGTGCAAACATCTAAGGTAGGCAAGTTAGTCGTGTCATTAGTCTTACATGCTGCTCACTCAGATCATTAACAAGTTTATGATAAAGAATTAGAGGCACAACAGATCCAGAGTGCTGCTGAATTCTTCTCTTATCAAATGTGTGTGCAGTCACGCATGCATTCTAACACCTCAGTGTGCAGTACATTCATTAAAATGATGGAAAAGATTGTCATATGTGGACAGAACATGCAAAACAGGGTAAAGTATGCCTTCCATCTGTTCCTATGGATTTATATATGACCCTGTGCTCTTACAAACTGTGTTTGCATAGGATTTCACTGATGTTTAGCTCATGTCATATCTATTTGCTGATAAATGTACATATTTACGACAGCACATTATAAATGGTGCAAACCAATATTATTGCAGTATTTGAATGTGCTTTTGTAGTTATTTTACAGAGAGCATTTAACAGATTTCCTTACATAAACTTCAGTGTTTTGAATAGTGCAGTCATCATTCATGATAATCATCATTATTCTTTCTGAGATCTAATACTTTTCATGATGCATTATTGGAGAAACTAATTAACCAGTCATGATAGCAGTGTCGCACATATGACATATGCCATTCAAACAATGCAGGTCAGAAATGTTGTTTTAGATTTTACAGGTGGTGGAGTGAAATTTCTGCTAGCTAAAAAGATAAAGATAAAAAATGATGTCAGTTTATTGCTGTAAAGAGCAAACACATCACATATGAGGACTATTTAGCTGTCATTGTAGTTTTGGTTTGGTTTGGTTTATTATGCATATTCCCTTATGGATCTTCTCTTAAAAAAGTGCTTAATTCTTCTAACAAACTCAAAGACAGGCAAAAAAGACATACACACGCAAAAAAAAAAAGGTCCATCGGTGGTTCTTTGGGGTGCATGCTTGAGGTGCTACACAGTTAGAGGTTCTTGAGCGGTTCTTTTGTGTTGTTATAGCATCATATCTGTACAAAGGACCTATTAAGCCCCTGTACAGTTTCTCTAATTCTGTCTAAGAGTCTTACAAACTGAGTATTGTGTTGGTTCAGACAAGAGATGTCAGTCAAGCTGGCATCATCTGATGGTCAGCTATTGATGACGTGCATCAATCCGGTTCTGACATCTATCACAGAGGTCTATTTAAATACATGCATACACTCTTACTTCAGTGCTCGGCTGCAAGTCAATTCTACACTCTCTCCTCCATCCCTAACTCCTCCTAGCTTTTCAAGGTATTTGTTCAAGGTATTTAGTCCAAGTACATGGTAATCAGCCATGTCTCTGACATTTACATTAACTCATAATTAATTGTAATCGTTTATGCATGATTCTGGTGCTGTTCTGTTACCCATATGGAGGGTTTGACTAGCTGCTGCTCTCTCTGATCTGTCCGTGCATGGCTGCATTGACTGGTGCATGGAGTTTTGCCCAGAACAGAACCATACTGCCAACAATAATCATGATTAATTTACCAATTTATATTTGACAAAAGTCATCCTGACTGAAATAAAGGTTCAGCATTTGCATTGAATGTTTCATGAAGAACCATCAACATCTAAAGAATCGTTTCTTACAAAATTATTATTTCTATACTCTATTATTTCTATACATATTTATAGTAGAAAAATCGTTTTTGAAAATGAAATTGTATTTGTACTAACAAAAACAACAGTTGCATCATTGTTGCGGAAAGGATTTACAATTTTGATTGAAATATTATGACGTACACCTTTTATAAAGCTTCTTTGAAACAATAATTATTGTGAAAAGAGCTTGAATTTAATAAACTTGAATTGAATAAACTGAATTTAAAAAAAAAAGTAAACTATAGTGTATTTTGTGATGAAAACATGGTTCTCAACCATTTTTGCTCCTAAATCTCCCTATAGGGTTCCACACAATAATATTTGACATCAGAAAAAAAAAACTGATTCAAAAAAGCTTTTTCCATTGTTAATTGTCATAATGATACCCCAAAACACTCAGTGTAATGAACATAATTAGTTTTTCTCAAATGATATTCAGATTCACTTTATACTTTTGCGCTTAATACTTTATACTTATACTTTTTTTACGGTTAAACACAAGTTAAGATAGTTTAAAGAATCCACAGCTAGATATACTGTTAAAATATTTTCTTTTCAGCTAAGAGAAAAACTCAAACAGGTTTGAAATAAGTGGAGGGTGAATAAATAATGACAGGTTTTACATTTTTGGGTAACCTATCCTATTCAAAACCAATGACTAATGCCACAAATATGTCTGTGAAACCACCGGATTAGTGTGTAACAGCCCTTAGTATCTCTGGTATCCAAAACAGGCCTTTGTGGTTTAAAGATTATTTTGTAAACAAATAAAGAAGAGTTGTACCATTCTATATTCATTTAAACGTTAGCCATGTAAAAAAAAGTTAAGTTGCTAGAGGGGTTCTGAAAAAAATTGTCATGGGACATAAACAATTGAACATATAGTTCCCCTTCATATGGGAACTCCGAGTGTGTCTTACAGACTATGGGAGTACGTCAGACGACCAATCACTCTGGAGATTAAGAAAACGGGCCAATGAACGCCAAGTGAATTGGCGGAGCTCAGCTCCACAGCTGACAGCGCTTAGCAATTAGCGCTATATAAGCTGTCTGCTGAGAAGCGAGCCTTAGAATTGTTACTTCAGAGCCTCACTGAGACTGGAGAAATAAACCTCTGCCAAAATACTAGAAGTATTACTCACCAGTGTGGGAGAAGACGCAGAAGCGGCGGTCGAGCTGGGTTTCCCGTCCCCTGGGCGTTTCACTGGCGTGAAAAGACAAAAGAGCAGTTTTCTTAAAGAGCAGAGTTTCCCTAAGAGAGCAACACGGTCGAGCAACGCGTCTTTTTCAAGATGTCGTTCCGACCGTGCGTTTCTGGATGCGGTCGTTTCCTCTCCCCGGATGACGGACATGAGCATTGCATCACATGTCTGGGGGTCCGGCATGTTGATGCGGTGCTTGTGGACAGTTCTTGTCCTCACTGCGAGGGCTTGACTGTAGCACAGTTAAGGTCGCGGCGTACCCTAGCATTAGGGTGCGTCACCCCTGCTGCTCCCCGCCATGCGGTTAGCACTCGGGCAGGCCTGAGGGTTACAGTGGGGGCTTCTCCGTCGCCTTCGGGCCCGCGGATCCCCCGCTCCTCTTCAGTGTGCTCCGTCCAAGCTTCGAGTGAGAGCGCTGGTCCATCCTCCGGGCTGGCCGCGCTCTCATTAGATGACACCGGGGATGCGATGTCCACCGCTGCATCGGAGGGCGGGCTAACATGCTCCGATGACGATTCGGATCCGCTGCCACCCTCCGGGGTTGTCAGCGGGACTCCGGATTTGGAGTCGGACATGTTAGCCGTGTTATTCCGGGCTGCTTCGGCCGTTGGACTGGAGATGGCTTGTCCCCCAGCTCCGCGGCCGGACCGCTTAGATGGGTGTTACGTGGGGGCTAAGAAGAAGGTGAAGCCTTCCAAGCCCCCCGTCCCTTTCTTCCCGGAAGTACACAGTGAGCTCACGCAGGCATGGAGGGCGCCTTTTTCTGCCCGGTCCTCGTGCGCTCCCGCCCTCACCACCCTTGATGGCGGGGCAGCCAGGGGATATGAGGCGATTCCCCCGATGGAGCGCGCTATTGCGGTCAATCTTTGCCCGCAAGGCGCCTCCACCTGGAGAGGTCCACCCAAACTCCCTTCCAAAGCGTGTAGGTTATCTGAGTCTCTCACGGCCAGAGCCTACACCGCTGCGGGTCAGGCTGCATCCGCCTTGCACGCGATGGCCACCTATCAACGCTACCAAGCGGAGAAGTTGGCTGAGCTGCAGGGGGGTGGTTCTTCCTCGGGCTTGATGCATGAGCTCCGCACGGCAACCGATTATGCTCTCATGACCACCAAATCGGCTGCTCGTGCCCTGGGGAAGACGATGGCCACATTAGTGGTCCAGGAGCGCCACCTCTGGCTAAACCTGGCAGATATGGCTGACGTTGACAAAGCGCGCTTTCTTAACGCTCCCATATCCCAGGCTGGCCTGTTCGGCGACACCGTCGGGGAATTTACCCAGGAATTCTCCGCGGTGAAGGAGCAGTCCAAAGCGATGGGAGTGGTCATTCATCAGCGGGCTCGGAAAACTGCTCTCCCCGCTGCCCCATCCGCTCCTGCTGCTCCTCGCCGAGGGCGTCCGCCCGCGACCCCAACATCCGCTCCGCTTCCGCTGCCCGCTCCACCGGCCAAGCGGCAACGCCGAGCTAACCGCGGGTCTGCGACGCCCCCGATCCAGGGCGCCGTTAAGTCCGGTAAGAGGACCGCGAAGCGTCCCTGAGACGGGCCACCCGGAGAAGAGGGGACCTGCTCTTTCCTCGGTGGAGGGCCGAGGACGCACAACATCAATAACACCACCACTGCCGCCCTCTGGGCTGGCGGTGACCAAATTTTCAATAAAAGAGCAGTTTCCTCTCTCTCCGGGTGCGCATGCCCGAGCCTTGCCAGTCTGGGACGCCCCGCCTTCCAGCTCGCAGCGCCGGGCTCTTTCGCCACAGGCTTCCAGAGTGCAAGAGAACGGACTCCTTTCTCTCACTCCAGCCTCATCGCGGGATCCAGGGAGGAAGGTAAGAGAAATTCTCTTATTTTCGGCTCTTCCTCGGGCCGCTCTGCTTCCCGGGGTGAGCTCTCCCTTCCCGAGCTGCCCCTCCGTTGGCACGTCAACGATCGCGCCGATGATGCCATTAGCGCGGGCTCTGCCAGCCTGGTTAGCGCTGCCCAGCCCGTCGCGGTGGCTCATACGGACGATCGGACTCGGCTATGCGATACAATTCGCCATTCGCCCTCCCAGGTTCACGGGCGTCCATTTCACGAGGGTCAGCCCCGTGAACGCCCCTGCCTTGCGAGAGGAGATTGCTGTCCTCCTGGCGAAGGATGCAATCGAGCAGGTCCCTCCAGCCGAGATGAACTGCGGGTTTTACAGCCCGTATTTCATCGTGCCCAAAAAGAACGGAGGGTTAAGACCAATCCTAGATCTGCGCAGACTGAACCGTCATTTACACAAAATGCCGTTCAGAATGCTCACGCAGAAGCGCATACTGCAGTGCGTTCGTCCTCGGGATTGGTTTGCAGCAATAGACCTGAAGGACGCGTATTTTCATGTCTCCATTCTTCCACGCCACCGTCCATTTCTCCGGTTTGCGTTCGAAGGGCGAGCGTGGCAATACAAAGTCCTCCCCTTCGGGCTCTCTCTGTCTCCGCGGGTTTTCACCAAGCTCGCGGAGGGTGCCCTAGCGCCCCTTCGGCTTGCGGGCATCCGCATACTCAATTATCTCGACGACTGGCTGATTTTAGCATCGTCCCGAGAGCAATTGATTATGCACAGGGACAACGTCCTTCGGCACCTCGACCAGTTGGGGCTTCAGGTCAACCGAGAGAAGAGCAGACTTTGCCCCGCGCAGAGAATCTCTTATCTCGGGGTGGAGCTGAACTCGATCGATATGGTCGCGCGCCTCTCGGAGGAGCGCGCCAGGCTGGTGCTTTCCTGTCTGAGCTCGCTCGACAGGAATACAGTGGTCCCACTGAAATTATTTCAGAGGCTCCTGGGGCATATGGCATCTGCAGCCGCTGTCACGCCGCTCGGTTTGCTTCATATGAGACCGCTTCAGCGCTGGCTTCGCGATCGGGTTCCCAGACGGGCATGGCGCGCGGGCACGCACCGGGTGGTCATCACTCCGCTGTGTCGCCGCACCCTCAGTCCCTGGACGGATCTTGCTTTTCTACGGGCCGGGGTGCCCCTAGGGCAAGTGTCCAGGCATGTTGTTGTTTCAACAGATGCCTCCAGCACGGGCTGGGGGGCCGTGTGCAACGAGCATGCAGCTGCGGGTTCGTGGTCCGGACCCCGCCTGCATTGGCATATCAATTGCCTAGAGCTGTTGGCAGTGTTTCTCGCTCTCCGCCGCTTTTTACCGGTGCTAGAGCAGAAACACGTGCTGGTCAGGACGGACAGCACGGTAGCGGTAGCTTATATCAACCGTATGGGGGGTATACGTTCTCGTCGCATGTCTCAGCTCGCTCGCCGTCTGCTCCTCTGGAGTCACACGCG
Organism: Danio choprae; assembly: GCA_903798125.1. Lineage (NCBI taxonomy): Eukaryota > Metazoa > Chordata > Actinopteri > Cypriniformes > Danionidae > Danio > Danio choprae. The sequence continues at coordinate 4,618,975 of CAIGQW010054073.1, read as the reverse complement.
GCTGAGTTCGCTGCGTGCCATTCATATCCCGGGCAGTCTCAACCGTGCAGCCGATGCGCTCTCACGGCAGACAGTATCCCGAGGAGAATGGAGACTCCACCCGGACTCGGTCCAGCTGATATGGGAACACTTCGGGGAAGCCCAGGTCGACCTGTTTGCTTCCCCCGAGAACGCCCATTGCCAGTTGTTTTATTCCCTGACCGAGGCCCCCCTCGGCACGGATGCGCTGGCACACGGCTGGCCACCGGGCTTACGCAAGTATGCGTTTCCCCCAGTGAGCCTAATTGCACAGACACTGTGCAAAGTCAGGGAGGACGAGGAGCAGGTCTTGTTTGTTGCGCCTCTCTGGCCCAACCGGACCTGGGTTCCCGAACTCACACTCCTCGCGGCGGCCCCTCCCTGGCGCATTCCCCTGAGAGGGGACCTCCTCTCCCAGGGACGGGGCACCATCTGGCACCCGCGCCCAGATCTCTGGAACCTCCACGTGTGGTCCATAGACGGAGCGCGGACGACTTAGGTGACTTACCGGTTTCGGTGGTTAACACCATCACTCAGGCTAGAGCACCCTCTACGAGGCATGCCTACGCCCTGAAGTGGAGTCTATTCACTGAGTGGTGCGCTTCTCGCCGAGAAGACCCCCGAACTTGCCAGATTAGTGTTGTGTTATCCTTCCTTCAGGATAAGCTGGAGCGCAGGCTGTCCCCCTCCACACTGAAGGTTTACGTGGCTGCCATCGCCGCTCATCATGACGCGGTGGATGGCAACACGCTCGGGAAGCATAATCTAATCATCCGGTTCCTCAGAGGCGCGCGGCGATTAAATCCATCCCGCCCCCCTCTCATGCCCTCTTGGGACCTCTCTGTAGTACTAGCGGGTCTGCAGGGAGATCCGTTCGAGCCACTCGATTCGGTATCATTAAAAATCCTGTCCATGAAGACAGCTCTGCTGATCGCGTTGGCATCGTTCAAGAGAGTCGGGGACCTGGAGGCATTTTCGGTCAGCGAATCGTGCCTTGAATTCGGGCCGGCCTACTCTCACGTTATCCTGAGACCCCGGCCCGGCTATGTGCCCAAGGTTCCTACCACCCCGTTTCGAGACCAGGTGGTGAACCTGCAAGCGCTGCCCTCGGAGGAGGCAGACCCAGCCTATTCACTGCTTTGTCCCGTTCGCGCTTTGCGCCTGTACGTGGAACGAACGCAATCGTTAAGATCATGTGAACAGCTCTTTATCTGTCATGGTGGTCGGCAGAAGGGAAGTGCCGTATCAAAACAGAGGTTGGCCCACTGGATAGTTGATGCCATCGCCCTCGCTTACGAATGCCAGGGTGAGCCGCGTCCCCCAAGCGTGAGAGCACACTCTACTAGAAGTGTCGCCTCCTCCTGGGCGTTAGCACGCGGCGCCTCTCTTGCAGATATCTGCAGAGCTGCGGGCTGGGCGACACCTAACACATTCGCGAGGTTTTATAATCTTCGAGTGGAGTCGGTTTCGTCCCGATTATTGGGTAACCCCGATCAATCGGGAGGAAACTAAACTCGGTGTCAACAACGCTTGCTGCGCCATGCTCCCTAACACGGAGATACGTGCGCCTTTTTCATTCTGCTAGTAAGTTCCCCATCAGGCGAACCCTAGAGAATTCCTCCGAGGCCCCCAGCACCCGTCTCAGCGGAGGAGTCGAGTGCCTGGCTCAGTGTGATGTCTGGTACGCCCAAATTGGTCTACCCACATGCTGAGGTTCGGTGCCAGCTATGCGCGGTTCCCAAGGTGACCCCATATGCATATATTAACCACGGTGTGTTCCCCCTGTCCAGGCGGACCCGTGTCTTCCCTACCCGCTAACCAGCTTATCATATGTAGCACTCCCCCTTATTAGGGCTAGTCCATATGCTCATATTGCCACCAAGTCTCCCCTCTTGGGTAGCAGGTGGCCTCCGCAGCGTCCTCCCCCTTCGGGGACTGGCACGCTTTCCCAACGTACTGTCGTAATTTAAAATCCCTAGTCTATATTAGCTAGGTAAAAAGCACATTACGAACCCCGATCCAAATCTAAAATTTCCCATGTAATGGTAAATAGAGGGCCTAGGGGACGTTGGAAGGTTGCGCTCTTGGTGATGCTTGTGCGCGCACGCTATGCTTGGCAAACTTCACATCAGGAGCGTGACGGGCTTAGCTGCTGTGGCGTTTTCCATACAGTCTCCCATAGTCTGTAAGACACACTCGGAGTTCCCATATGAAGGGGAACGTCCTGGTTACGTCCGTAACCCACGTTCCCCGAATAGGGAACGGAGACGTGTGTCTCCACTGCCACAGCACCTGAGTCTCCAGCTGTTAGCTGAATGTTCGGCTCTTCAGCAGGCAATTCTAAGGCTCGCTTCTCAGCAGACAGCTTATATAGCGCTAATTGCTAAGCGCTGTCAGCTGTGGAGCTGAGCTCCGCCAATTCACTTGGCGTTCATTGGCCCGTTTTCTTAATCTCCAGAGTGATTGGTCGTCTGACGTACTCCCATAGTCTGTAAGACACACGTCTCCGTTCCCTATTCGGGGAACGTGGGTTACGGACGTAACCAGGACGTTAGTTATAGAATTGTATTTGAAGAGTTAGATGTAAAATTTTCAGATGCATCTAAATAATAATTTTCTTCTAAAGTGAGCATTTTTCTCATTGAAAGAGACCAGACTAAAACTAAATATCAGTTATGAGTTGATCAGGGCATGCATATTCATGGTTTTCAATCACGATACTGGTGCAGCAGACATGTCAAGTACGTTTCTGTTTGCTTCAAGCCATCAGGCTATTCATTTGGCACCCACAGGCTGAACCCAGGTACTTTGACCCAGCCCTTAATTCAGCCTAGTGTGAAAAGACATCCTTAGAATTCATTTAGTTCAGTCAGACTATGGGCCCTACAGTTTTGAAGTTTTGAAGCACTCTTCTTTCTCAATTACTCATAGACATACACAAAAGTATAAGTCATTGCTTTTCATGCCATATAAACATGCTCATTATTTATTAGTTTGCAGTGATGAAAACAGTATAGATGTATTTTTAAATGCAAGGCAGTCAGACTGTTTACAGATAATCATAAAACACACAGCTATATTAATATAGCATTCCTTCACCGTTGATCAAGTTATATTACATTTTAATGAGGTCTTCAAAATACAGATGTTACTTTTCCGAACACTATATTACACTCCTAATGAAAAATCATATCACGTTTGCATCATAAACAGTCATTGAAACTCCCTAGCTATTTCTTTATTCAGTTTGGTTTATTTGTCCTCAGTATGTCTCCTTAGCTTTGATAAACACATGATGTGTTTCAGATGTCCTTCATTGTACATTCTGTTTAGCGGTGTAATTATTACAGTAACAAAAGTGATGGACATACATACTGGAAAAAAAATACAAATATATGTTTCTTTACTGATTTTAGCTATAAGCGTAACATAAGCCACTGCTATTGGCAAATAACAAACCAGGATGGACATTAAAGTGTGAGAGATGATACTGTAGGCTTTTCTTTTCTGCTGGTTCTCAAAAGCTCTGCCTTTGTCCGTTTTATTGTGTCTGTCTTTCGCTGTCGTCTCTACATTGCTGTGATCTCCTGGTCCTGGGCGTTTTAAAACATGAAGGATGGAAACACAGCAATAAGATGCTGTTATCACTGCTATGCAAAAAAACATGAAGAATATATGATCTGGAAATATGTCTGTTCCCATTAAAATGAGCCTCGAGCTGTTGGCCAGTCCGATTAGCCAAGATGCCGCTGCCAGTGCAATCCTGTACTGGATGCTGTTATATCTCAGAAACGTTACTGGATGAATCACAGCCACATAATGTTCAAGACACAAGCAGATCTGGAGAAGAGGTCTGACAGTCCAGCAGATACCATTGAGAAACATCGCAAATGTATAGCTTGCCACCGAGAGATAATTGATAACAATTAAGTCTGTACAACTTAGAATACTAAAAAACAGCTCAATTATTGAGATGTTCAGTGGAAACACAGAGTTGGGTTTGATGTTCCCATGGAGAGACAACCAGAGGGAATAGGAATGGATTGGCATTCCCACAGATAAGAATAATGTCGTAATGATAAAAATAAAAACCACGCCGAAATGTCCCTGACAAACACAGTAATTATACACTTTTAAAGTCTCATCGATTTTGGAGGTTGAATTGTTGATTTGTACGGATAAATTACACATGATTGTAAAGAGCTGTGGAGAAAAAGGAGTTAATCAGTTTATGATGTGGAAGGCATATTTGATGTTCAAATGAATTAAAATTGCATGCATAAAATAGTAAAAGTGACAAAAGATGAATTTATAGGTCAATGTGTAATTGCACATAATAAGTAAACAGAAGTAAAAGTTGAAATAAATGTCATACCTGGAAAGTTTAATCAGAATGTAAAATAGGTGTTTCGTTTGATAAATAAGAGTTTCGTTTGATCCCAAAAGTAACAAGCCACCAAAAATGCCTGACTATGTTACAACTTTCCAAAGCGAGCTATAAATACTTCTTTGCTCATGTATTGTGTGCACAAGATTGTCCCTGTTTTGTATCTCATGTCATTAATTTATAAATGCAGAAATTTGCTACATCATGTAATGAAATTGTGTAAGCAAATTCTGCTGTATTATTTGCATACAAGAGAGAAGGTAAGATGATCAACCTTGTTTCTAATCATTTTTTTCTTGCAATCTGGCCACAGTTGTAATACTGTATGCAAATGACATATTCTTTTATTCTAATAGAAAAGGCACTCAGTGAACTGTGATACTGTACACACAATTAACAAAGTTAAGCAGGAGCATGTAAAGATAATCAACCAAATCAAATGAACAACATAGAGACAACATTTAGCTGTTCAACTCACTTATTCAATAATTTTCCTTCGACTTGGCTGTTCAACTCAAATAGCATTATCGTAAGTTCAGATGCTCATGTGTACTGTATACAGTGCATCCGGAAAGTATTTATAGCGCTTCACTTTTTCCACATTTTTTTATGTCACAGCCTTATTCCCCAAATGAAATAAATTCATTTATTTCCTCAAAATTTTATACACAATACCCCATAATGACAATGTGAAAAAAGATTGAAAAAACCTGAAAAATCACATGTACATAAGTATTCACAGCCTTTGCTTAATACTTTGTTGATGCACCTTTGGCCGCAATTACAGCCTCAAGTCTTTTTGAATATGATGCCACAAGCTTGGCACACCTGTCTTTGGGAATTTTTGCCCATTCCTTTTTGCAGTACCTCTCAAGCTTTATCAGGTTGGATGGGAAGCGACGGTGTACAGCCATATTCAGATCATTCCAGAGATGTTCAATAGGATTTAGGTCTGGGCTCTGGCTGGGCCATTCAAGGACATTCACCGAGTTGTTGTGAAGCCACTCCATTGATATTTTGGCGGTGTGCTTTGGATCATTGTCCTGCTGGAAGATGAACCGTCGCCCCAGTCTGAGGTCAAGAGCACTCTGAAGCAGGTTTTCATTCAGGATGTCTCTGTACATTGCTGCATTCATCTTTCCCTCTATCGTTAACTAGTCTTTTAGTTCCTGCTGCTGAAAAACATCCCCACAGCATGATGCTGCCACCACCATGCTTCACTGAAGGGATGGTATTAGCCTGGTGATGAAACGTAACGCCTGGCATTCACTCCAAAGTGTTCAATTTTAGTCTCATCAGGCCAGAGAATTTTGTTTCTTATGGTCTGAGAGTCCTTCAGATGCCTTTTGGTAAATTCCAGGCAGGGAGTGGCTTCCGTCTGGCCACTCTACCATACAGGCCTGATTGGTGGATTGCTGCACAGATGGTTGTCCTTCTGTAAGTTTCTCCTCTCTCCACAGAAGAACGCTGGAGCTCAGACAGAGTGACCATCGGGTTATTGATCACCTCCCTGACTATGGCCCTTCTCCCCCGATCACTCAGCTTAGATGGCCGGCCAGCTCTAGCAAGAGTCCAGGTGGTTCCAAACATCTTCCACTTACGGATGATGGAGACCACTGTGCTCATTGGAACTTTCAGAGCAGCAGAAACTTTTCTGTAACCTTCCCCAGCCTTGTGCCTCGAGACAATCCTATCTCAGAGGTCTACAGACAATTCCTTTGCTTGGTTTGTGCTTTGACACGCACTGTCAACCCTGGGACCTTATATAGACGGGTGTATGCCTTTTCAAATAATGTCCAATCAACGAAATTTACCACTGGTGAACTCCAATTAAGCTGCTGAAACATCTCAAGACTGATCAGTGAAAACAGAATGTACCTGAGCTCAAATTAGAGCTTCACGGCAAAGGCTGTGAATACTTATGCACATGTGATTTTTCAGGTTTTTTATTTTTAACAAATTTGCTACAATTTCAAAAAATATTTTTTCAGATTGTCATTATGGGGTATTGAGTGTAGAATTTTGAGGAAATAAATGAATTTATTCCATTTTGGAATAATGCTGTAACAAAAAAATGTGGAAAAAGTGAAGCATTATGATTTCCAGATGCACTGTATGTTCAGTCATTTCACTTTTATGTAACAAATAGCTTTTTTCATTGCCTTTAAATTGAAATAACTGAACGTACAAAGAATGAGCATGAGAAAACGAAATGTATGATGACAATTATTTGTCAACAAAACAACACTGATGTCCACAAAACTTTAATGAGACAGTCCCTGCTTTGAAACTGGCAGCCCCTTGGTGCAGACTCAAAAAAGCTCCTCTAAAAGACTAAAGTGTCTAGAAGAGCATTCTGTGCAAACTCAGAGGGCTCCAACCGAACAGAGCACATTTGACCCCTTGCACTTCATCCAAGGCAGGGTAATAATTTGTGCTCTAAAGGGTTTAGAATTCATTTAGGGCCCAAAATCAAGACATGAAGCGCTTGCTTAAGCAAAAGGACAGACTTCCTCGATAAGTCCCAAACTGGCACAGTATTAGGGTGGATTCAACATCTGTTCTCTTTTCAGAAACTTGACTATGAGGTAGTTTTTGCCTAACAGGTCAGCAACCAGAGCATGATTCACTTCGATACTGAATGTGGAAAAAAAAATCAGCATGGAAGACACATCCATGCTGAGCACCAGTCTGAAAAGAGCTCTAGCCGCTAAAATGGAATTATATCTTAGGGATACCTGGGATCATGCCTCTGACTTGGGAGTTGTCACTAGCAGTGGAACTAATCCCAGAATAGGGCCACTAGATGGACAGAGTAATTGACTTCCTTGATCCTTCTGATGACCCGAGGCAGCAGGGCAATAAAGGGAAAGGAACACAATTGGGCACTGGACCATTAGTAGGTCGGAGCATCCCGTTCTATTGAGGAGAAATATTGGGCAGTGGGAGTTTTCTTTTATAGTGGATTCTTTAAATCACTTGGGGATGTAGTCTCCATTTTCCTGAAGCTATGTTGCCCTGGGACAGCATATCACCCCATAGTCTAAGTGTACCAAGTGATTGCAAGACGGGAGTAACATGAAAGGGGTTTGTAGTAGACACGTAACTTGCCGTTATCGAGATCCCATTGAACCATGTGAGATGTCACAACGCCAAGTTGTTGGCAAAATGGTGGAAATACTTAACAGAGACCATTTACAGCTAAGGTTTTCTTCAAATTTATCCACAACCTATTTATTTGATATATTATTAAATTCATTCATGCAACTCCACCATGCTGACAATGGTGAGCACGTCAAGTATAAAAGCCTCCATAACTGGCAGCTGTACGTGCACAGTGGAGTAGGTGTAGACATTAATAACTGTGATGGTTGGGTTTAGGTCTGAAGTAGTTGTAGACGTTAATAACTATAATGGTTGGGTTTAGGGTTGGGGAAGGTGTAGACGTTTTAAAAGCTAAGTAGATAATTAGATTTATTTAAAGGCAGGGTAGGTGATTTGTTTTTTGTTACTGTATGTTGGTTGAAAGTCTCTTGACATCTTGATAGCATTTATTAAGTGGTCTAAGTGTTTTATATGCATTTATGTTGTCTGTGGAAGGCATACTGTAGGACCCAAATAACTTACGCAAAAGCTTCATGAATTTAGTGAATCCCAAAAGCAAACAAATACTAAGTCATATAGGCCGAACGACTGATTTCAGATGAAGCATTGCTTTGATTTACTGTTAAATATATTGATTTCGTTTTAAAGGAATGTCAAACCTTGACTGATAGCAGAAAGAATCCCAGAAGCTGTGAGCTACCAAATATTTATAATTTGTGTACACACTCCCATTTTGTTTGCATACGTTTGGTTCTGGTGTTTATAGCTCATGTAATTGTGCTTTTGGATATAAATTATTTTAAATATATTGTGGGATAAATGTAATAGGGTCAAAAAAAGAAAAGGTACATTAAAATGTGCCTTGTAGAAGACACATACAAAAATGTCACTCAATACAACAACAATGTTGCCAAACCACTAGGTTTTATCAGTTTATTATGAAGAATCATTCCTAATTGTTTAAAATATGGAAAATTTTGTTCAAAATATAAAGTACAGTTTTATTCATTCATTAATTTTCCTTCGGCTTAGTCCTTTATTTATCAGGGGTCGCCACAGTGGAATAAACAGAATGTTTTACACAGCGGATGCCCTTCCAGCTGCAACCCAGTACTGGGAAACACCCACACACTCCCACATTCATACACACACTCATACACTTTGGCCAATTTTGTTTACCCAATTCACTTATACCACGTGTTTGGACTGTGGGGGAAACCCCACTATAAAATATCCACTCATACTATGCAAGCTCAGCATTCTTTAGAATATCTTCCTTTGTGTTGAACAGAAGAAAGAAACTGAAACATGTTTAAGCAAGAGGAGGATGAGTAAAGGATGATACAATTTTCCTTTTCGCAAGACCAATCCCTTTAAAGCACCCAAAATGTTGAGATGTGAGGACATCTGCTGGTTAAATACATGTAAATGCAAGTAAAAAACAATGAAAATTGTACTTTGACAAGTTTAACAAAACAGATTTTTTAAGTGTAATATTAGTATAATGTGTAATAATACAGTATAATATTAATCAATTGTAAAAGTTTGTAATGGGCGTCACGGTAGCGCAGTGGGTAGCACGATCGCCTCACAGCAAGAAGGTCGCTGGTTTGAGCCTCAGCTGGGTCAGTCGGCATTTCTGTGTGGAGTTTGCATGTTCTCCACGTGTTTGCATGGGTTTCCTCCGAGTGCTCCGGTTTGCCCCACAGCCAAAATTGTCTGTAGTGTATGTGTGTGAATGAGAGTGTATGGATGTTTCCCAGTGATGGGTTGCAGCTGGAAGGGCATCTGCTGCGTAAAACATGTGCTGGATAAGTTGACGGTTCATTCCGCTGTGGCGACCCCAGATAAATAAAGGGACTAAGCTGAAAAGAATATAAATGAATGAATGAAAAGTTTGTAATATATGCAATATAATGCTACATGAAGTAATTTTAGTTGTACAATTCAATGTGTAACAACAAGTAAGACATACAAAATTTCAAAGCGGACCTGGCTACAGTATTATGGAAAATAAATATTATTCAATTATTATACTGTACATTTACACATTGTATGAACATTAAAGTGCATTCACAGGATTCAACAACAACCAGCCTACAAAGGTACAAATCCACCAACACCTGTTATTTATGTATTTATTATTATTATTATTATTATTATTATTATTATTATTATCATTATTATTATTAAACCTTATAAATCCAGGGCAGTATCTGATAAATAAGCAGATTTCCTATGACTGGTGACAATCTGGCCTCTTTCTGTGTGTGCTTTGAACATGTGTGAACAAAAAATAGCATTTCAGAAGTTTAAACTGATTATAGGCTTTAAATGTATGCAGATGATTAAACCAAACATAAGTTTTGTCTTACAAAGATCTGAGACAAAGACTGTAAAACCCACTCCTTCATCTAAAAAGGGGGCAGAGCTTAGCAGTTCATACCAAACAATAAAATTTTGCTTCCACTCAAAAGTGGGCATCTAAAGCATGGTATAATACATGACATATGAAGTATTTTGAGCTGAAAATTACACACACATTCTGGGAATGCATGAGACTTATACTACAGTACATCTAGAAAAAAGTGGCATAATGCTCAATGAAAAAAATGATAAAACTGACAAAGAGTTTGTTTGCCACAATTCCCTGAAACAAATGACTTGGTTTGAAATGCACTCATTCAAAGCAAAATATTCATAAAGGCTTTAAGGTTCATTATAAGCAGTGTATTGAACACAACCATTATTAGTTGATACCTCCTTTACAATCCTCATTCAAAATACACCAACAAACAAATGTCAAGCATAAGTTTTAGCACAGAACAAAAAGGAAATAAAAACAGAAGAACATTACTGTATAGCTAATGTAACTAAAGCTGATTTGGTATATCAAAAATTACAAAATAGAGATTTAAAAAAAAGCTGAAATAAATCTGGACATGTGACCTCTTATTTTCCTTTTCTGAGTTCTCTAAGCTTTGAAAACCACATTCTAGGTTTCAGATGACCATCATTATACAACCTAATGAAAGGTGTTATTAATACAGAAAGCATAGTGATGCATGTCATCAAATTCAAAGCATAATATTTAGCTACCTGAACGCTACCTTGACGCATCAGAAAAACCACCACATAAGGTAAATAACAAACCAGGATAGACACTAAAATATGAGAGATGATTCTGAAGGCTTTTCTTTTCTGCTGGCTCTCAACAGCTTTGCTTCTCTCAATTTTATTGGCTTTGTCGTTCTCTATTACTTTTGCATTGCTTTGATCTCCTGGCCCTGGACGCTTCAGAGCGTGAAGGACAGAAGCACAGCAGAACGAGGTTATGATCACCACAATGCAAAAAAATGCGAAGAAAACTTCATCTGGGAAATTGTATTCAGTGAAAAACAGCCTCAAGCTATTGCTCAGTCCGATTAGCCAAGATGCCGCTGCCAGTGCAGTTCTGTACTGGATGCCATTATATCTCAGGAACGCTACAGGATGAATCACTGCTATGTAATGTTCAAGACACAAGCAGATCTGGAGAAAAGGTCTGACAGTCCAGTGGAGACCACTGAAAAATACCTTCAATTTATAGGCTATCAGTGAGCCATTAACAAAAAAAATTGAATTTAGTAGGCAAAGAAAACAATAAGTCATTTCCAGAATAGACATGTTCAGTGGAAACACCAAGTTGGGTTTGAATTTCCTATGAAGAAACACCCAGAGGGAGCAGAAATGTATCAGAGTTCCCACACTAATGCACAGTACTATAATGATACCAGTCAAAATAATGGCAAAAAGTCCCAGAAAACTGTAGTTAAAGTGTGAAGTTAGAGTCTCGTTGAACATAGAAGTTAAATTATCAACTTGGTCAGATGAATTACTCATGGTGGTTCAGAGCTGGGGGAAAAACAATAATAATAAATCAGTCAATTTTATTTTTATTTATTTTATGTATGCAAAAGCAAGGAAGCTAAATAAGTTAAAATTTGAGTTTATTCACAAACCACTTATTTTGCCTCTGTTAGTTTGTGAGTAATTTATATATATTGAAAGCATATTGAAAGGTGAGTCGAACCTGCACTGGCGAAACAGCAAACAAAACGTGCCAAAATTGCTTAAATAAATCCCAACTGCAACCAGCCACATAAAGTGTCTATATAATCAGTTCAAAAATACAAAAGTCACTGCGCTCATATATATACTGTGTTTGCATAAGATTCTACTTTTGTGTTTGTTTTTTTAGCTCATGTCATGTGGAATTTACTTATTGTTGCGGTTGGCCAGACACCTGTGGGTTTTTCTCAAACACAAGGCTGCATCAATGTGAGAGTGCATTCTTTTATTCCAGTATTTCTGAGGCCTAAGAGTTCTGCTCATCTCTAAAATCATCATCTTGCATATAAAGTATATTATAAATATTATAAACAAGAAAATATATAAAGTATGTTATTCATTGTAACTAAACCACAGAAAACATTCCTTCATCTATATATTCCTTTATTTATTTATCTAATGCTGATAGTTTAACAAAGTGACGTGTAATCATTTGAAACAGCATAGTTATAACATTTAAAAAAGTACTGGCAGCTTATTAGCCAGTTTCAAGACAGACATCAAGATCCCTTAATGCAATTTGGATTTTGCAAAATGGACATTTTTACAGAGCAGGGTTTACTGTAGAAACAGAGTTTATGGCAACACTCTAAATTTGATAACGGTGAAGGTTTAGGCCTAATACAATTTATAAAAATGCTGGCTTGTATATATATATATATATA
>CAIGQW010054073.1:4582569-4596690 GCA_903798125.1 Danio choprae | reverse complement strand
ATATATATATATATATTTATTCCACAGAGGCAAGCTATAAATTGACTTTTTTTTTCCGCTTTGCTGGAATGTCAGACCTCTTCTCCAGATCTGCATGTGTCTAGAACATTATTTAGCAGTGATTCATCCAGTAACATTCCTGAGAATGAGAGAGCTTCAATAATAATAGAATTGTATCTTTCAAAGTAAACTGATGTGACATTATGAAAACGTTTTAATCACTATGGAATAAACTAATACTACTTTGTACTTTCAAAATATCTGAAAATAAACTTAAATGTATAAATACAAAAGTGCACAAATAAAGCAACAAATGACCCTGCTGTTTTGATTTCTGTATTTTTTATAATGTTATTGTGTCTGTACATCTGGGTGGATAAGTGTGTTTATTTGAGATAGTCATTATGTGACAGAAATCTTGAATTCTAGACTGCCGTAAACACATAAAAACAACAAAAAAATCACAGTGCAGTATTTGAATAGAAAATAATGGAATCATCAGAAACACATTAATTACACACTGACATCTTAACAGATTGTCTGTCTTTTAGGTTTTGCAAAAAGGCTATTGTTATTTATAATAATTTTCATTATTCATATACTATGGTTTAAAAACCAGCTTATGATTTATATGTATTAAAGTAAAACAGTGTAAGGTGAGCACTTTCTGTATTTATCATTTTGATGGCTAAATAAATGAAGTGTTCAGATGCAAATGCCTTCCAATGCCATCAGAAATGTTTTTCTGAAATTAGTTTTCACAAATTTTTTTCCAGATATTCACTTTTATGGTGATTAATATGTTATTTTTATTGTCTTAAAGTAAAATAGCATATAAACAGGCAACAGCAATGCTGCTTTCACATGTGATAACTCCAATAATATGAAATGATACTGTGAAATGTCCCTCCAGGAACGTGGTTGAGAAACATTGAACTAGTCAACATTAGTCCTGAGAAAATTTCAGGATTGCACAGGTGGAAAACAATCATGGTACCACAAATGTATTTACTGAGACCATGTTTGTAGAAGCAGTCTGTATGCCTAGGTGTTTGATTTACTAAGCCATGAAAGTGACCGGAACACCTGAATTCAGTGATTTGGATGGGTCTCCCGAACCTTTGCCACACTTTTTACATTTTATCTATATAGGTAAATAAAAACCTATATTTAAAATTTATTTATTATCTGTTTTTTGCCCTGTCTCTGTAATTATGTTGCACTGTAGAATCTCTGTCACGAAAACAAATTCCTCGTATGTGTGAACTTACTTGGCAATAAAGCTCTTTCTGATTCTGATTACAGTTATTGTCCATGAGACGTGCATTCCATCAGAGTTCAAAATGCCACATATAAAATGTGAATGTCAATTTAATTCGAATTGTTGCTATAAAAGATTTTTTAAATGTTTCTTGTATGTTTACCATGACATTTCTATTCAAATGTTACATTGGGATTTGCTTAAACCATTTCATAATATGATGTTTCATATATCACCATTCATCAACACTAATGGCATGAGCTAGAAAACAGGCACAATCCTATGCAAACAAAACAACAATGAGCACTGCTTTATTTATAACTCTCTATATAGATGACACAAATACAGACGCTTTTGGTGGTTTGGGACCACATGAACAAGTTTTGTATCCTTCTCCATCATTCCAGTTAAGATGTTTTTCTCTAATTCTGTTAAATTGCACATAATTGCAAGATTTGATCTTGAAAAATTCACCTTTTGTCAAGTAATTCATCCTTACAAATCGGAAATTCAACTACCAGGGACTGAAAAATGGTTCATGTACTGCATTTGTCAGAAACTGTTTGGCATTTACCTTTATTGTTGCTACATTTTTATTTGTAATTGTGGGAACGCCCTCCAGTCTCTCTGGTTGTTTCTCCCTGGGAACATCAAAGCCAACTTGGTCTTTCCACTAAATTCCACATTAGTGGATTTAGGTTTTTGTTTACTAAGCAGTGTATTCTTAATTGCTACCTTTCACTTCTCAATGGCAGCTGTCATTGTTTCACACCGCTCTTTGCTGGACTGTCAGAACTCTTCACCAGGGTAGGGTTGCACCAGCTGTTCCTAAGTTCTTTCTTAAACTGGAACGTAAAGTCCACACTAGGGGCTTAGTAACTACTAGCTAGTTTGTAACAAAATTTGTTCTTACTTTGGTTGCACCACATGTTCTTAAGGCAAACCGTAGTTAGTAGGTCGTAAGCTCGCCGTAAAGTCATGCGTAGTCACATTGAATGACGTAATATCCAAAAAAAAGCATTTAAATCCTTAAACTGCTTTAAAATTCTCCAACTAATGCATCTATATACATTACAGTCAGTCACTGTAACAGACGATGCACACCCCTGCATCGCGAGCCGTGAATGCACACGAAATACACAAAGTTATCAAAACATTAAACTTGAATTTTTTTAATATCCTACAGGTGAAAGAGAAAAGATCAGGGGAAAAAACTCAGTCATGAAGAAATTCTCGTATTAAATGATGGATACAATTAACACAAAACACTCCTTGAAACTAAAGTAAACTCATCTTTCACAAACTAAAAAAATGGGAATGTAGAGGGAGATCATTCTTCATTATTAATGTAAACTAATCTCGCTGTCATCTCTTTTCTACCATTATACATGGGGGGTTTAAACTAAGTGAAGTGGTACAACAAAAAAATATTTAGTAGTGCATAAATTGTAACTTAGTGTCCCTTTAAGTCACAACTAGGCTACATTTTAACTTACACACTGCTGGTGCAACCGGCCCCAGATCTGCATGTGTCTTGAACATTATCTGACAGTGATTCATCCAGTAATGTTTCTGAGATATAAGGACATCCAGTACAGGATTGCACCGGCGGCAGCAGTTTGGCTAATCGGACTGGCCAACGGCTTGAGGGTCATTTTCCACAAATAAAACCTTTTTCCAAATCATACATTCTTCTTGATTTTTTGGATTGCAGTAATACTCATCTCTTTTTGCTGCATTTCTGTCCTTAAAGCCTTAAAGCGTTCAAGACCTGGAGATCGCAACAATGTAGAACTGACAGAAAAAGACAGACACAATAAAACTGAGAGAGGCAGAGCTGTTGAAAACCAGCAGAAAAGAAAAGTCTTCAGAATCATCTGTTAAAATTTTATGTCCACTGTTATTTGCCTCAAATAGTAACTTATATAACATTTATAGCTGAAATCAGTAAGGAGACATATGTGTAATGTTTTCCCATTGAGTCTAGCCATCACTGTGATTACTTTATTAATCTCAGCTCTAGTCAGTTATTCATTTATTCATTTTCATTTCGGCTTAGTCCCTTTATTAATCTGGTGTCGCCACAGCGGAACCGCCAACTTATCCAGCATATGTTTTACGCAGCGGATGCCCTTCCAGCTGCAACCCATCACTGGGAAACATCCATACACACTCATTCATTACAGAAAATTTTGCTTACCCAATTCACCTATAGCGCATGTCTTTGGACTTGTGGGGGAAACCGGATCACCCGGAGGAAACCCACGCCAACACGGGGAGAACATGCAAACTCCACACAGAAACGCCAACTGACCCAGCCGAGGCTCGAACCAGCGACCTTCTTGCTGTGAGGCGAACGTGCTACCCACTGCGCCACCGTGAGGCCCTCTAGTCAGTTATAATAAACATAATCTGAAACAAAGGTGTATTTCAAAGCTTAAAGGACAAGCATAAGACAAATAAATCTTAAGAAACAAAGATTTAATATAGCAAAATATAGTAAATAAATTTAACGTAATTAGATCATTTGTATATATTATAATTATTTTACGCTTACTCTAGGAGAAGAAATAATAAATGCGAATATTTTTACATAATGTTATGTACTTCATTTATGGTATAGTATATTACCATGTGTCTTACAAATATTTAGATTAAGTGTAATAAACAGTTTTGACAGATGAATTCAGCAATTTCCATTAAGACATTTAAACATTTGCCATGTTTTAATCACTATGGAATAAACTACTAGAGAGTTCGTTTAATGACATGAAATTAATGGGAAAAAATATGTAAATAAAAGAGTTCTTGACATGGCACTTCTGGAATAAAGCAACAAATGGATGTGCTTCTTGATGGATGTGTGTATATTAGAGAGAGAGAGAGAGAGAGAGAGAGAGAGAGAGAGAGAGAGAGAGATATTCTCTCTTTCAATATTATCTTTTTAATCCTCATATTAGTCTTTGTTTTACTTCTTATTTGTCTATGTATTTATCAAAATTACAGTTGTGTGGATTTTCTGTATGTATTATATAATCACTTGACAATTTAATTAGCAATGCTTTGGCAATACTTGACAAGGCATGCCATAAATGAGTGAGAGAAAGAGAGACCAGTCTGTCCAGTATAAAGCTCTTCTGGCCAATGAGAAACCCACACTCGAATCTGAACTGCTGAAGAACACTGACAAACATTAAGTGTACAAATAACATTAAAATGACAAAACAATAAAATATAATTATGACTAAAAACTGAATTCAACTAAACTTCAATAATATTTGGCCCTAAACAGAACCACACAATTGGCTAATTAGTTATCATTAAAACTATTTAAAGTAAAACACATTCTTTCTAAATATCGCCTCAGTGATCATGACCTAGAAATATAAAAGGGCAGACATAAACAAATATGAATTTGAAACATTAATTAATTCATGTTTTAATTTAAATGACTCAGAAAAACTTTAAAATGTACTCGGAAAGAATGAATACTGTGTGCCAATTGTATATATAGTGCTTTTGGCTTGACAGACCAAGTATCGCTATCTAAGGGATAATGTAAAGTCATCCTGTCTGCCTATCATATTGCTATTCACCAATAAACATGTATGGATTTGAGTTGAATAATATAGGATATTTAAAGGAATCATTCACCCCAAACTGAAAGTTTAATTTACTCACACCATCCAAGGTGAAGGCTACACTTTTATATAATAAAAAAACTCTACTGAAGAAAAATGAAGCTACGTTTTTGAGGGTTAGTAAATCCCTATTTGATCACAGTGGCCTCACTGTGGCGCAGTGGGTAGCACGTTCGCCTCACAGCAAGAAAGTCGCTGGTTCGAGCCTCGGCTGTGTCAGTTGGCGTTTCTGTGTGGAGTTTGCATGTTCTCCCTGTGTTGGTGTGGGTTTCCTCCGGGTGCTCCGGTTTCCCCCACAAGTCCAAAAACATGCGGTATAGGTGAATTGGGTAAGCTAAATTGTCCGTAGTGTATGAGTGTGAATGGGTGTGTATGGATGTTTCCCAGAGATGGGTTGCAGCTGGAAGGGCATCCGCTGCGTAAAACATATGCTGGATAAGTTGGCGGTTCATTCCGCTGTGGCGACCCCAGATTAATAAAGGGACTAAGCCGAAATGAAAATGAATGAATGAATGAATAAGCAATGAACTCAAAATTCAGGTTATTGTTGATTGTTCTATTTGATACAGAACAGATTTTGTAGTGTGACCTCAGTATGAGCAGTTATATAATGTCATTTAATACTGTCACTTAATAATGTCACTTTTTCATCATTCTATACCAGTTCATACTGAAATTTGATTTTGGCCACATTTTAAAAAAATACTGTGTATAAGCAATCCAAACAACTCCCAGACAAATAAAGCACTAACGCTTGCAGTATGAATGTTGATTTGTCTACTTTTAGCCAGATAATTACAAACATGAGATTACTTTAAAGTCTGAAATGCCACATATACAAATGTGTTCTTTTACATACATTTTATTGGAATGAATACGATAATTGTATACCATTTTCTGTTCCATTTATCATCCTTATGTTGTTTTGCATGATTACATTGCTCAAATGTTATGCCAAGATTTGCTTAATCATTTCCCAAAACTATGTTGCAAATATAAACATTGATAAACATACACTATTGACAATGTCATAGTTCCCAAACAGATAAAGTCAGACATGTATAGTGGCTCATCACTGTTTGGAGCACATTGGTACATTTTGCAGCATATATTGTATCCTGGTCCTCGATTCCAGGTAAGACTTTCCTTTATAATTTTCATTCTGTTAATGCCACACAATGGCAAGATTTTATCTAGAAATCTAGAAAACCTTTTGTGATGTCTGACCATTAGAGGTATTGTTTGCTTGTAAATAGTTTTTCATAAATGAAACTGACTGATTCATTCATTTCTGTTTTGTCCAGCTCTCTACAAGCATGTGTAATATATCCTTACAAATCAACAACTCGACCAGTTTTGAAGAGACTCAAAAGTGGTTCTTGTACTGCATTTGTATGGGACATTTTGGCACTCTTGTCCTTTTTGTAGCTGTAGCATCACTCTTATTTTTGGGAACGCCGACCCATTGCTGGTCCCTCTGGTTGATCCTCCATAGAAACATCAAACCCAACTTGGTGTTTTCACTCAATTTCGCATTAGTGGACCTAGTTTTTTGTATTCTAAGCTATATAGACTTTGTTGCTGCCCTTCACTTTTCAGTAACAAGCTTTCAGTTGGCATTGTTTCTCACCACTCTTTGCTGGACTGTCAGACCTCTTCTCCAGATCTGCATGTGTCTTGAGCATTATCTGGCTGTGATTCATCCAGTAATGTTTCTGAGATATAAGGACATCCAGTACAGGATTGCATTGGCAGCAGCAGTTTGGCTAATTGGATTGGCCAACGGCTTGAGGGTCATTTTCATAAAACAAAACATTTTTCCAGATCATACATTTTTCTTGATTTTTTGGATTGCAGTGATAACAACCTCTTTTTGTTGTGCTTCTGTCCTTCATGCCCTAAATAGTTCAGGACCCAGAGATCGAAGCAATTTGCAAAAGACAGAGAAAGGCAGAGCTGTTGGAAACCAGCAGAAAACAAATGCCTTTAAAATCATCTCATATATTTTAATGTCCATCCTGGTTTCTTATTTGCCTCAAGTAGTAACCTTTATTACATTCCTAGCTAAAATCAATGAGGAGACCTATATGTGTAATGTTTTCCCATTTTGTCTGTCCATCACTGTAGTTTCTTTAGTAATTTTACCTCTAATAAATATGTATAAGGGCCATTTGAAAAAAGTGATGTGTTTTTCAAAGTGTAGAGGACAATGAAAGGCAAATAAGATAAATTGGGAGAAAATTCATTGCAGCTTCAATGAATATAATATTTTAAAATGATATGACATTAAAGGTAATGGCATTTTAGTGACTATTTTAAATATATAACCGAGCTAAATGTAATGTCATTTGATCAATTGTACAAATTATAAATAACTACTTTTGTGCTTAGTCTAGGACAAGAAATTGGAAGTCTTATTTGAGGGTTATTTTTATTTATGTGTATTATTAAAATATATTATATCTGAAACATATTGTATACGGTATGTAGTATTGTATCGTTTAGAGTATATGTAGTAATATAGACCTGGCCAACCACATTTAACTATGTAAAGGATGATGTAAATTCTGTCTGTCTGCTTACCACATTGCTGTTAACCAAATTAATAAACATGTACAGTAGTATTTGAGTTGATTAATGACAATCTGAAGGAACAGTTCATCAAAAAAACTGAAAATGTTTTGTTAACTCATAATTAGGCAGCACGATGGCGCAGTGGGTAGCGCTCTCGCCTCACAGCAAAAAGGTCGCTGGTTCGAGCCTCGGCTGGGTCAGTTGGCATTTCTGTGTGGAGTTTGCATGTTCTCCCCGTGTTGGCGTGGGTTTCCTCCGGGTGCTCCGGTTTCCCCCACAGTCCAAAGACATGCGCTATAGATGAATTGGGTAGGCTAAATTGTCCGTAATGTCTGTGTGAATTGGTGTGTGTGGATGTTTCCCAGTGATGGGTTGCAGCTGGAAGGGCATTCGCTGCCTAAAACATATGCTGGATAAGTTGGCGGTTCATTCTGCTGTGGCGACCCCAGATTAATAAAGGGACTAAGCCGAAAAGAAAATGAATGAATGAATGAACTCATAATTAGGGCATTCAAGAAGACTAATTCTCTTCAGTAGAAAGTTAAAGGAGCAATAGAAAAAAAAATATCAGTGCACCAGTTTGGATTAAACGATATAGACCCACATTTCCAGGAAAAAAAAAACAATTTCTCATCTGAAGTAAAAAAAAATCAAGATTCTTTCAGCTGCAGTTTGATTTGCATGTCAATCCCAACAAATGAATCATAAAAAAAGTACAAAGTTTAAGTAAATATTTAAATAAGAAAGAATAAAAACATGTTTTAATTTGTACACTTTATTATGAAGCAATCATTATGCATTTACGGTGTAACAATACAGAAAAAAATGTCCAGTTCTCTATGTGCGTCAGTTTTGAAGATACTAATTTGATACAACAGGAATAAGTAACAAATCCCAAGTGCTTGCCTTTTCTGGTTATTTTGAACAGGATGAAGTGTTTTGTTACAATCAGCTAAAGAACTGAAAAGCTTCTTTTGAAATGAAAGTAAAAAAATAAAAAGAATAATTAAAATGTAACTTTAGAATTAAAAAACTGTTCAAATGTTCAAATGTTAAGCTCGACCCTCTCCTGAACAACAGAAAAACATTAATTGTGCATTAAAATTAAGATACAGTAAGCTTCAAAACTGAAATATCTTTTATATCTTTTAACCAAAAATGAACATTTACTCAGTTTACTCATCCTTTCATTTGTGTTCAACAGAAGAAAGAAACTATGAAAGGTTTGAAACAAGTAAAGGGTGAGTAAATTATGGTAGAAATGTCATTTTTGGGTGAACTATCCCTTTAATGAACATGCTAGCATGGAGGTCCATCAATCTGCTTTTAATGCAACGGCACTGGACAACTCATGTTCAATCACTGCTCTTATGTGTTTGGGACCACAGACTGGCTTCTGCGCTAAAACTGCGTCTTATATTTCTATTGTTTTTAATGTAAAGATGTGCTTGACGGATGTTTGTGACCAATATACACTTGCGTCTTTTGCAGCGCCTCAAACATGAGTGCCACATTTAAGAAACTGTGTTTTAACCATAAACTCTATTTATACTTTTACAAGCAGCACTGCTCATCAATGTCTGTCCCAAAGCAGTGGACCAATCAGAAGATCTCGGATGCAGGGCAACCGTTGCATGTTTCTATTAGCAAGGCAAGGCAAGATGAGTTTATTTGTATAGCACATTTCATACACAATGGTAATTCAAAGTGCTTTGCATAAACAAGAATAAATGAAATATAAAATACAGGTAAAAACAACAAAGAAATTTAAATGAAAATATGTTAAAACAGGTTTTAAAGGAATAAAACAGAATAGAAAGACATTATAGCGTGATCTGTCGGACGCAACAGTGCTCATTCAGTAAAGGCACAGATAAACAGTTTAAAGTTGTCATGACAACTGTTTCAAATGATGCAGCATTTGCATATCACATATTTAGACATAAAGACACATTCTTTGTGATTAGCTTATAAGTTCTTGCACTGCTTTGGTCTTTTTCTAATTCCAGTGAATGGCACATCTGGACAGACTGTATTTTTTATCAGAGTACACAAACTGAATTATGATGCCTGTACTGTCACACTACACCATTTACTATTTCTTCCTGTTACATACAGTACACGTACATACAAAGTACTATATAAATTTACTTGACTGATCAGCAAACGTCTTAATGAAACAAATGTTGCAACATCTAAATACGCAAACTGACTGTACACACACAATTTTTCCATTTTGTCTTATTTTCCTTTCATATTTTTGATCAACTTTGACAGATAGCCTTCATTATACATCCTAAGTAGTGGTGAAAATAATAGAATAATCCTAGTGGTGGACAGAATCACTGGAAAAGCACTACATGCAAATAGGTGCTCACTGATTTGAGTTACACGCATAAAATAAGCTATTACTAGAGGTAAATAACAAACCAATATAGATGCTAAAATATGTGAAATGATTCTGAAGGCTTTTCTTTTTTGCTGGCTCTCAACAGCTCTGTGTCTGTCTGTTTTACTGTGTCTGTCTTTGTTTCGATCTCCGGGTCCTGGTCGCTTCAGAGCGCAAAGGACAGATGTACAGCAAAAGGAAATTAGCATCACTGCGATGCAAAAAAATATAAAGAATATTTCATCTGGGAAAAAAAGTATTCCAATGAAAATGAGCCTAAAACTGTTGCTCAATCCGATTAGCCAAGATGCCGCTGCCAGTGCAATCCTGTACTGGATGCCGTTATATCTCAGGAACGCTACTGGATGAATCACTGCCATATAATGTTCAAGACACAAGAAGATCTGGAGAAGAGGTCTGACAGTCCAATGAGAAACAATCCAATCTGATAGCTTGCCACTGTGATATACTTTGAAATAATTAAGTCTACAAAGCAATGAATGCAGTACAACAGCTCCACTATAGTAACATTCAATAGAAACACAGTGCTGGGTTTGATGTTCTTATGGATAAACACCCAGAAGGACCAGCAATGGATTGGCGTTCCCACCACCAGAAATAGCGCTGTAGTGATAGTAATGATAAGAGAGCCAAAGTATCCCTGACAAACAGAGTACCATTTTAGATTCTCATCTAATATGGATGTTAAATTGCTTTCTTGAAATGATGAACTATACATGGTTGTACAGAGCTGGGAAAAGCAGAAAACATTGAGTCAATTTTATGATTCAAAATTAATTTCAAATACACAAAAGAAAATGCTGTTTAATAGTACTGTCCAAAGAGAAAACTGATTTTAAGGTCAATAACTTTGTCAACTGGTTCATTGAAAATAAATGTCATACCTGGACTGATAAGTGAGTTTCTTTATAAAACTGTGTATATGTTCCCAACAGCACCAAAGAAGCCTAACTTTGTTAGTCCCAATGGAACTATAGATGTACCTGTGCTAACAGGATTGTCTGTGTTTTGTTTTATAGTCATGTTGTTTGTGTGTGTGAATCAATGTCCATATTTTAAAAATATATTATATAATAGTGCACACAAATCATGGAGCAATATTTGAATTGGAAATTTATGACACATAATTAACATAGTTTTTTCACACTGACATTTTAGCAGAGTTTAAGGGTTGCCAAAAATGCTATTGTAATTATTTTTGAGGGTCAGTTCATGATTTATGTCTACTAAAGGAAAACAGGGTAAGGTGAAAACTTTAAAATCATCAAATCATCTTTAAAAATAAAATACTGACTTACAGTTCTCAGTAAGCCAAAGGCAACAGTTTAATGCTATGTTCCCGCCATGTCATAATTACAACTAATCTACTACTCAGGGGTTGTATTTTTTGTTTGTTTGTTATGTACAGTATGAGGGCATGCTTTAATGTGTCTTGCTGTTATACACTGTTTGTTTTAATATTTTTAAAGTAATCATTATATTATTGCTGCTATTTTTTACAGGTTAATGTTCCTGTATCTTGCCTTCTGTAAAAAAATGTAAAACAAAAAGTTAATCCGCTGGAAGTAAAAATGTTTGATTTGGTAATAAGTCTGACCATTTGCTTTCATGTTTGGAATAATGGTCCTTCACTGTTGACTTCACCACCTTAAATCACATTATCAAGTGGCAAATATGCTGAAATTTATGAGGAAAAATTATCCCTCTGCTTGTAAAATTACATTCCTTATGGGTTACATAACTCAAATATACAAGCAAAGAAAACATAGGTTATGTGATCTGGGTCATCTCTATAGGACTACATGTACCCGATCGACAGGATTCCCCCTACCGCCATATTTAGCTGTAACAGAGAGCTAAATTTTTTCACGAGGCTCATGTAATTTAGTATGTTTGGCCTTTTAGAGGTGCTGGGTTAACATATCTATGAGTTAACAAGGTAGACACTTCTGGTAGTATGTATATATATATACAGCAGACATGTTGTGTTAACTTGTGCTATCATGAGTTTTATGTTTAGTTTTATTTTATGCTTGCCCTTGACTGACCAACATGGACGTTCTCATGTTCCCACCTTCCAGCAATGCAGACAGCGTGATGAATATCTGTCCAGGAGTTGTAAATCAGATTATCCTATTAACTTCACACCATTCGCTGAGCGACATATTGCAGAGTATCTTCAGGTCATCATTCCACTCCTATAAAAAATATGATCATATAAGTTACATCTCGTGCTGTTAGTCCCCAGTGAGAAATGTCAAACGATTCAATCGGCTGAATGTGTGAATTTGAACATATCCTGGAATCATCCTGCATCAGATGATCATTTAAAAATAGGATTAACCTAAATAGATTTGTGACCGATGAGTGAGAGAGATAGAAAGATAGATAGATAGATTCCCGCCACTCTTGGTATTTGAGTTATAGGCCAGCTGGGGTCAAGGAGCACTATCAGCTATTAAATGAAAAGATACTGTGAATTTCTGTCTAATACGTACAGCAGAAGTCAATCAGAGCCATCTTTATTTCTATAGCACTTTTTACAAAGTAGATTGTGTCAAAGAAGCTTAACATACAAATTCAAATCAGAAAAAGTTGGGACAGTATGGAAAACGCAAATAACAAAAGAAAGTAGTGATTTCTAAATTTACTTTTACTTGTATTTCATAGCAGACAATAAACAAACATTTAATGTGTTTTTTAGGATTTGTTTTTTTAACACTTATTCCAATTTTGGTTCTTGCAACACATTTAGAAAAAACGTTTCCGGCATCCATTTGTCCCAAAAAAGACCTGAAATTCTGATTCATCTGACCACAGTACACGTTTCCACTGTGTGATGGTCCCTCCCAGATACCTCCAAGCTAGAGAAGTCGACGGCGCTTCTGGACACTGTTAACATTGGGCTTCCTTTTGGCACAGTACAGTTTTAACTGGCATTTGTGGATGTAACTACATATTGTGGTACTTGACAAAGGTTTGCCAAAGTAGTCTTGAGCCCATGTGGTGATATTGCTTATAGATGAATGACGATTCTTTACGCAGTGCTGCCTGAGAAGTCGAAGATCACAGTTGGTCAGCTTAGGATTGCGCCCTTGTCCTTTACGCACTCCTCCAGATTTCTTGAAACTTTTAGTTATGTTATGCACTGTTGAAGGCATAATATCAAAATGTTTTCCTATCTTTCTTTGAGTAACAATTTTCAACAAATGGAACATTTCAATAACTGTCTCACATATTTGTTGACAAACTGGCCATCCTCTGCCCATCTTTGCTCCTAAAAGACTAGGCCTTCCATGGATGCTGCTTTTGTACCAAATCATAATTACAATCACCTGTTGACATCACCTGTTTCAAATCACATCATTATTTAACCAATTTACCTGATTACCAGCCCTAAATTGCTCTTGTGCCAACTTTTTTTGAAATGTGTTGCAAGAACCAAAATTAGAATACTTGTTTATTTTGGAAAAAATAAAAATAGAAATCATGAGGGACACATTAAGTAATGTTTGTTTATTGTCTGCAATGAAAAACAAGTCATGGTAAATTTAGAAATAACTACTTTCTTTTTTGTTTGCGTTTTCCATACTGTCACAACTTTTTCTGATTTGGGGTGGAAGTTCTAGCATATTGAAACTGGTGAAGTTCAGTTCTGTGTAATGTAAAAGTTACTTCTGAAAGCCAAAACACTGAAGCACCAGTTCGTACGGCCTGTCAAAAACATCTCCAATGTCATTAGAAAGCATTAATTTCTCAATGCTAATGTGTTACCTGTCCTCAGATAAATTATTATATCAACAACTGTACCAAGGACAAATAGATCATCTCAAGTAGACAGTGTTTCATCAGGACGTACATCACGATGTGACAAGCAGGCAAAATTTGCTTTGGCATTATCAAGCTGAGAAAAATTAACTTGTCTGGTGCTTTTAAAAATATACTGTATCTATAGATTTTCTGGCAGAAAAATGAGAATGCAGTGTTGTAGTACTTGTCTTGGCTATTTCATTTCATGCAGAGCATTTTGGTGCATTTAAGATATTGCAATATGCAAAACCTATAACTATAAAATTAAAGTTACTTTTATATGTGCTTACTGAGTTGGTCAAATCAAAATAATTACACTACACTTAATGGAAGCATGTCAAAATATTTTTGGAAAACGGTCATTTGTGCTTTAAAATAAAAAGTTGACAATATTATGCATTTTTACTTGTGTTGCGTTTACAAAA
>CAIGQW010054073.1:4513783-4554494 GCA_903798125.1 Danio choprae | reverse complement strand
TTTTATTGATTAGTTTATTTTCTCTAAAGTGCACACATATGTCTGTTTGTCTCTAGATGCTGTTTTCTATAGAAGCAGGCCGGCGCTGTGAATCAGGGCCTGGGACCTTCAACTTTGAGAGCAGACAAAGTGAAGAGATCCTTCGCCTCATTGAGTCTGCTATCCGCCAACAGAAGAGCCTCAGTGTTGCTGGAGAAAGGCACTCGCCACGTTCTCCACGCTCTCGTTCTCCTCGCTCACCCCTGCCCAAACGCCCTGAAAGTTTTCCTCCGCTTGACACGGAGGGCAACAGCAGCCCTAATTCAGCAGATGCCCTTGGTCCAAACCTCAGCCCCATCTTAAATCCTGCACATGTAAAACCTGCAAGTCCTATTGGCCTAACCGAAGCTGTGTATGCAAACCCTGCAGATTCCCTAAGATCATCACAAATTACACACTCAGATCCTGGTGACTTGATTGAGCCTGTGTATTCAAGTCCCACAGTTTTAATGGGCAAGCATGAGCCGGTGTACGCACAGCCAGATCTTATCAAATCCCTTCAGCCTTTAAAAGACCCATCTCCTCATAAAGACGAGCCAGTGTATTCTGACCCGGTTGATGTCATCCGCCCAAACCCTAACACTTATGTTCAGGTCAATCCTACTTCCACAATGGACATTCGGCCTGCTAAATCCGTGTCAAACAATGGCAAGCATCCAGAACCTGTATACTCCGAGGTGTATGACCACGTTGCACTAATCTCCCGTAAGAAAGCTGACCAGAAGTTTGAGGAACCCATTTATAGTGTTCCTGAAGTTGTACGGTCAACTCAAAACAATAATTTTCTACAAAACAAAATGCCTGAGGAGAACCAACCAATCTACAGCAAAGTCAACAAACCACCCAAAACTCCTCACCAAGATAAGAAGCCAAGCCTAATGTCAGAAATAGTCTCTGAGGACCTTGGACTAATTTAATTAAATATGCAATAGAATATGTCTTCACAAGCATACAGCCTTTCATTTTTTTTTTATATAATTGAAAGTATATATTTGCCCTACATTTTAATAATTTATTAATTCACTTTAAAAATGTGTGGTAAAATTATGACTGAATGTTTTTTGTTTTTCTAAATTTGCATATCATGTAAAAGATGGCTGCATCCGAAACCACATACTTACTACACATATTACATAGTAGGTGAAAAACCAAATGTGATAACATAATTATATCTGAATTCAAAAGACATGCTAAAGCCAAAACATGCTGAATGTGAATTTTTAGTGGTTACAAAGTCATTATTTATACAAATAAAACGATATCTGATTTTGTGTGCACTCATTGTTTTTGGAATTTTCATTCATTCATTCATTTTCTTTTCGGCTTAGTCCGTTCATTAATCAGGGGTCGCCACAGCAGAATGAACCGCCAACTTATCCAGCATATGTTTTACGCAGCGGATGCCCTTCCAGCTGCAACCCATCACTGGGAAACATCCACACACACACTCATTCACACACATACACTATGGACAATTTAGCTTACTCAATTCACCTATAGCGCATGTCTTTGGACTTGTGGGGGAAACCGGAGCACCCGGAGGAAACCCACAACAACACGGGGAGAACATGCAAACTACACACAGAAATGCCAACTGACCCAGCCGAGGCTCGAACCAGCGACCTTCTTGCTGTGAGGCAATCGTGCTATCCACTGCGCCACCGTGCAGCCCTTTTTGGAATTTTATTTCCTCAAATATATTACATGTATCTTTTTACTACAGCATGATTAAATGAATATTTTATTATATGAATCAATTTCGCGGCTTCATGTGACCAAACACCTGTAGATATACATACGCAGATATATGCTATATGCTAGCTAGGGCCTGATTTTGGGAAATAGGAGGGTCTGCAGCTCTATCAATGGACAAATATGGAAATCTGATCTATGGCTGTACTGTAAATAAGCATAAACATATAAGTTATAGCTAATATACTTAAACATTTATGTACATATTTGTAATTCCAGTGGTTGAAAATATACATATAAATTGCAATTTTTCAATATTTTGAAATATATTTTGCATATGACAGTCCTCTGAGTTGTGCAAGAGACCATAAATGAATGAGAAGAGTTGTACACTGTATCACACGTCACAAAATAGTCAGTGACTTAAAAATAAATATTTTATAACAAACATTTTTCTACTGTAAAAATTTATCAATCCAAAACTAATGTTTACCTAACTGTGTACTGGTCAAGCCTAAGCACAAAATTTAGTCTCTACATATATATATAATATAATATTTTTTATTTTATTTTATTTTTTTTTGCTAAAGGTTGCAGGGTTGTCTTCATAGGCTTTGGGTTTATGTCTCAGTCTGCTACACTAAAATGGTCGAAGGGAACACTTAAGCTAACTGAGCATCTACAACCCTAATTACATGCATGTAAATAGACTACAGCAGATGACTTTGTTGAACACAAAACCAGACCAAGGCATCTAACATGACTGTAAAAAGGTACCTATAACTAAAGTCAATACACATAAAACATTTCAGCAATTACAAAAAAATAACCATGGTTTTACTTCACTAACTATACTTTAATGTGTGGTAAAACTGTGGATATATATAATGGAAATTCTATAGGCTTACGCACGCGCGCGCGCGCACACACACACACACACACACACACACACAATGTTAATTTTAGTATGGTTCAATAAATAAAGTAGGTAAATGACACACACTTTTCATTTTGTTGAGAGCTATCTCTTTAAAAGCCACAGCAAAAGCACTAATAACCATGTTTTAATCATTCAGTAAATGTACTGAACAATGTCAAAGCAAATTGGAGTGCGCTGCAAAACAGTCTTTATGGCTTTTACGTCACTACTACTGACCGGAAGTACTCGTCGATGGTTAACAGAGAGCAGATCATTTGCGTTCCCACGATGTTTTGAAGACATTAATCTGGATTTTATCGTTTTTAACCATTTTATCTATCATATAAACAGTAAACTTTTATTGAAACGCAGTGCGGGACGCTTAAACGTTAACCATGTCGAGTCGCATTGCTTTCCAGACTCAGTTAGCTTCCATTATGGAGGTGCTGGCCAATGCAGCAGTGGCTGAGATATGCAAACTCGTTGACGACGACTACGCTGTTATAAACTTACAGATGACCCAATGCCAGCGTGAAAACAAAGCGCTGAAAAGAAAACTTCACATACTGGAGCTGAAGATGGCTCGGGGCTTTGCAGAGAGAAGAATCAGTTCGCTGAATCGCGCTAACCGGGTTCAAGTGAGCACCGCTTTGTCAGACAAATACCGGAACCAAAGCAACGGTGTGTTATCATGAAGATTAGGCTATGTGATATTTTTCAAGTGTCTCTGTCACACATTATAAACTCTAAACCCTAACGAGGTTAACGTACTATGTGTTGTGTTGTTTTTCTGGTTTTCGTACATTCAGACGGCCTGTATGGAAATCAGTTTACCACGGGACTTTGGAGAGGTGGAAGGACAGACTCTACCCCTCGGGAGACTGTAAATGAAAGTAACAGCGTGGTAAGTAGGCTGTTATCTCTTCAAGTATATAAACTATTCTAGAGACAAATACGTTATTGTAAGATAGACTGCCGTAGACTAATTAACAAGGCATAAGAGTGATAGGATAAATAAAATCAATTTATATGTAGACTTTTGAAGATATATAAACAAGAAGATAGATAGTTGGATGGATAGACACACGTATGTAGATAAAATATGGATGTATAGATAAACCCTTATATAGACGAATAAATGATTGATTGATTGATAGGTAGATTTTCATAGACAAATGATGGATAGATGACTGGAAAGAAACATAGTTGGAACATGACTGCTATAGTATATTTATGAATCATGTCCTTTTATGAAAGGCAGGAGATGTGGTTTTACCAGAAGCTGAAACTTTACTGATAAAGGATGAGATGTTTGAGGACCACCAAACACAACAGAGACTGTTCATCAGAGATGATGGTGAGTAGGTGGAAAAGCATAAGTCATCTATTATAAACTTCACAGAGGTTGTGTAACCAATAATACCCATTTTAATGCTTGTCTTCACGCTGTTTCTTTTCCTTAAGGAGTAACAGAGACTTCACAAACTGGAGAGCCAGGTTTTGGTGATGTTCAGAAAGATGATGATCAGGTCTCAGGGATGCAGCACACGAATTTGGAGGTCAGTGGATCTGACACTGCGCTTAAATCTGGTTTTCAGAATGTTAAGGGGATTTCCCAAGAGCCCATAGAATTACATGGCGAAGCAAAGTTTGATTTGAATGGAAAATCCAGTCCTATGAGGGACTATTTAATGCAAGGGAGTGACAATGCAGACTTGCGACAGCGATCTTGCGCATACGTAAACAATGCAACGCCGACTGAAAGCCAACCCACAGGCTCTGTACAGTGTTCAGAGGTAATAGAGGTCGACTCTGCAGAGGAGGCGGAAGATGTTTCTGCGTGGGCTAGCCAAGTAGCACGAGGGAAAAGCCAGGCTTCACATGTTTATCCACAGTTTGGGAGGGAGGAACATCAGGATAGCAGGATCTTCTTACCTTCCTCCAATCCACATCTGGTGTCTAGTGGCTTTGCAGCAGTGCCATCAACATCTTCAAAAATACAGGACACTGACCTCTACCACAATATTACAGATGTCAGTTTTAACCAACAATGCCGGACTAGAATTGATAAAGGTGCTCGTGAAAAACTTTTTTCGTGTACATATTGTGGAAAAGTTTTCAACCGGCCCAAAAAGGTGATAATTCACCAGCGGATTCACACAGGTGAGAAGCCATTCAAATGTAACACATGCGGAAAGTTCTTTTCAGAGGCGGGAAACCTGAGAAAGCACCAGAAAGTCCACACAGGAGAACGACCATATAGTTGTACCCAGTGTGGACAGTCATTTGCTTGGATACGAAACCTCAAAAACCACCAACTGAAATACCATCCTGATATGTTAGCTGCAGAAGAACTGCTTTCTCTAGGAGGCGTCAATAAATGATCTCCAGATTACTGCTAATGAGTGTGCATTATACCACCATCTTCATGTTCCATCTGGAAAAAGACTTTCTTTAAATTATGTACATGATTTACCTTGTTTTTGAGACTAAGTGTGTTTTATAAAACTAGCAAATTCAGAGCAAAGCTCTGGACTGTGGTGTTCTGTAGACAGAATGAAAAAATAAAAACTTAGTTGAAATGTTTGCAGGTAGTTTTTGGTATTTAAAAAGTGTTCAACATGTTTAAATAAACATTTTTGCACTGATTTTGTGTTTGTTTTTTGAACATTGTGTATGTTTTTGAGGCCATTGTTGGTCTATCGTGGTATGATCTAATTCAAAAGAATGTAATTGTAGGAAATAATAATTTTTAAGGAAATAAATTGATGGTGGTCACACATGTAGCATTTACTCAGTACAGTGAGAACTTTTTAAAACATTTCCAGAACTCATTCACCAATGTGCACTGAAAAACTATAATATTACTAATAAAAACAATGATTGATTCCACATATATCAAATTGTAGCAAACATATCCACTGCTAAATACTAGTAACTCATATAGTGATTGTGTTTACACATTTACCCCCTTCTAGCATCAGATATCTGGAACATTATGATGTCTATACACTATACATATTCATTATAATTATCACATTTCTAGATAAGCTTTGAACATGTCAGAAAATGATTTTTATATTACATGTACCAGCCAGGGTTATGTTGTAACACAAAACCTTATTTCATGTGTTTAACAGCAAGGAAAGGTGGAATATGGAGAACCTGAAACAATAGTGATAAAGGAGGATCTAAACGACCAATGGGAAATAAGCCAGACACAAACTATAACTGTGCATGGTGGTAAGTAGAGGGCCAAAAAGCAGTCCTTTAATTGCTGCTTAAAAGAATGTTGGTGTAGATTTCTAACATTTTATTGTATAATTGAATATGTTAAAACACTTAACTCTCACAGTTTTTAATACATATTTAGTTGTGTGTGTGTAAACCTGAAATTGTCTTAACAATCTATGGATCATTTGCAGGTTTATATCATTTTCAGGTTTAAACTCAAAAATAGGCATCACACTTAAGGGGTTAAAGTGTTAGTTCACCCAAACATGAAAATTGTTACGCAGCAGATAGAGGAAGATCCTTTAAACAATACTGGTAATTAAACATTTTAGCTTCCCATTGACTTCCATTGTATGGATGACAAATATCATGACATTACATTTAAACCTTTTTTTATTACTTTTAAAATGTCTCCCAAAACAGATGTAAACATACAAACCTGGCACATTAACTGAATTGTCATCTTTGGGTGAACAATGCCTTGAACATTTATATACTTTGGTCTGAAATCTTTTAACAAACAAATTAACATTCATTCTCTTTTCGTCTTGGTAAGTGGAGTCTAATAAAGACATTTGTAGCAAGAGACTTCCTACCTCACCAACCAAACCTTCAGTTGCACCTGGAACCGAGAAGGTTTGTTGATTTACTGTTATCTTATAATGCAACAAAACATCTAGGATAAAACTAAATCTGCCAACTGGAAACAATCAAATCATTACTGCAGGGTAGATGTAAGTCAGGTTTGGATGAAAGCAAAAATTTATTGTATTTTAATTCTGTTTTCAGCCTATAGATGTGGAATTTTCCTATTTCAGCAAAAGTGGACAGAATAGTTGGAGCCAGAAGACCGACACATCTTCATCCTCTGGACTTCTGATAAATCTACAGGGTGAGTAAAAGACTAGAAGTTAATGTGTGTATAAACTAAAAGGTTGGATTTAAAACAAGGCCTATTTGTTAACTGACAATATCGGAATATATTTGCATTCAGGTACTGCCGAGTCCAGTCCAAGCAGTTCTCAACAACACCAGTTCCAAAATTTTGCTGCTAGAACTGGCAAGGATCTTACAACAATAAAAATTACAGCTGTCTCAGGCTCAGAACAAGTACACAAGGGAATAGGCAAAAGCAGGAATTCACCCACAAACCAGCCTACGCTCACTGGACAAAAAACAGCTATTGAAACGGCAGACTGCTTGCTGATTGACAAACCTGCAGAGCATAAAACCAGCTTTACACATTGGCCCACACAGCCATCCCATTCATATGCAGAGTCTAACCAGGATGAAGATTGTGTGCTAGTTCAGTCAGAGACTGTATCATCCATTAGAAACTCCAAAGTAAGACAGGATGGATCATCATTCCCTCAATCTCATCCCGTTAGAAATGCAGCAGAAGGGCCTCTCAGAGAAGAGGAAAGGTGGACCCAAGCCGGCATTTTGAGGCAAAGCCAAACTGAAGTGTCAGGCCACATTGGTAGACCAGAAGCTAATCAAATCATGTCTAACTTAACTCAACCTGGGGCTTCTCTTGCCAGGCTCCAGCTGCCAAATCGAATGGAGAAAGGTAGACGGAGAAGTTACGTTTGTAAGTACTGTGGAAAGGCATTCCCTGGACTGTCCAATGTTGTGGCCCACCAGAGAGTGCATACAGGGGAGAGGCCTTTTAGGTGTGATACATGTGGAAAGTTGTTCGCAGAGGCAGGCAACCTTAAGAAACACCAAAGAGTTCACACAGGAGAGAAACCCTTCACTTGTCCCCGATGTGGGAAACAATTCGCCTGGATCTGCAACCTAAAGACACACCAGCAGTCGGCCTCCTGTGGAGCAGTCTGATATAATTTAATACATCTTATGACATCTGAAGGGCTTCCAACTTATGCCGCCTTATAAATCCAGTGGTCTTCACACAGGAATCATTGTGATGTTGGAATTGATATTGTTTGTAGAAGCTGAAACACTACTATAGTTAAAGAAAATGCAGAAAAGGAGTGTGAATGGAAACATGTTGAAAGGGTTGCATTTTCTTTGATATTAAGAGGTCATTGAACTTAAAAAGCCTACTAAACGTTTAAGAACCACATAAATCCCAAAACAGCATTTTGCTCTACACTGTAAAGACAACAAACACCCATATAATAAAAGTGCATTTTAAAGCTGTTCTCTGTTTTAGAAAACACGTGTTTCTATTATGTAACCTGATAAAGAGTATTAAACCAAAACGTTTAAGTACTATCAACTTATGTTTACCACAGACCTCCTTTTACTCTTTAAAAGAAGTGAAGGAGAATCTTGAAGGAAACCACTGTGAATTTTATCTTCTTGGTTGTGATGTTATACCTTGATAACTCCATAAGTGAGAGAAAATAAAGATCAAGCACTGCATCTATATTGGATTTGACTAATGTGAGTAACAACGTTTTTTTTACCACGTGTCCACTGTTTCCCCTGCTACATACATTATTATTTGATAATAGGTACTGACTGTTCATACAGAGTACCCATGTACAATACCCTACTTTATTATGCTAAACTGTTACCTATCCCTAGCAGGGTGTACTTCCCACCAAATATACATTTTGTTTAAAAAGTCCTAACAGACATCACGTGAAATCTGTCTATTTGATGACTAGTCTATTTTTGAAGTCGCTATTTGCTTTCAATTTGATGACTAGTCTGTTTTTGAACTGTTAACGTCTATTAGATTTTCACTGACAGCCCAAATTTAGTCTGGTTTTAGCCAAGACGTCTTTTAAACAACATGCATGCTCAGTTCCACTGACAAAGTCTTGAATTGAGCACGTGTCAAAATGTGTTTGACTCTTGCAAACATACTTCTGAGAATATGAAGAAGAAATGAACAATGATGAAGAAAAATTAAAACCCTTTCAAGATTTGTAGACAGGGACCTTGATCGATGTTCTGGTTGTGATGTAGAATGTCTATGAATTGTAATACTCACAGTGAACAGCAGGTGGTGTACGAGGACAGCATAAGCAGCGCCCATCAATATCTGGGATGTTTTAGCAGGTTTGTTAGTCTAAAACGTGTTTACTTGTATGTACTTTAGAAACCGCGAGTAAACGAATAAAAATATGGTTAAGAGGTTGTTTTTCGCTGCGGCTGTGTTGTTTGTGACTTGTTTCTTGCCGCACTCACGTATCAGCCCGGCTAGCTCAGTCGGTAGAGCATGAGACTCTTAATCTCAGGGTCGTGGGTTCGAGCCCCACGTTGGGCGCTGGTAATTTTTTATTCATTAAGCAACAGATGTATCTAGGTTTTTTTTTATTGTGATTGCTGTGCGTTTCCCTGCTGTCATGTGAGAGGCTGTAGCTACGTTCTGTTTTGGCGTAAGAAGCGCCAAAACTGCGGCGGGATTTAGTTTGACGTTTGACATAGACATTCGGTTTCAAACCAATTAAAGTCTTTGCTCCTGTTATAGTTTGAGCCAAAGATATGTCAGATAGACATAAATATGTGCCCTTTATGTTGCACAAGGCTTAATTTCTCGATAAAAAAATAATCTAACCATACGAATGAATTAAACAATTCAGCCATATGAAATTATACAATAAAAACAGGACCAAAATGTTCAGAAAAACGTCCTGGTTATTGCACAAGACTCAGTTTTTGAAATTAGCACTTTATTTATTTTATAATCATTTTAAAATAACTTTTAATGTAAAAATGATAAAAGTCAATTAAACCATTTGTGATAAAATATTTAATTCAACTCTAAAATTGTCTAAATATTATTCTCTATGATGCACAAGCTTTGTTTTTTTACAGTTATGCCTTTGTTGATCTTATATACAGTAATGAATCCATATTTTCAGTATATTGGATACTCTGGAAACACTTAAATGAATTAAACTCTGACACCATTTGAGATAAGGGATTCAAATAAACTCTAAAAATGTCTAAATATTATTCTCTATGATGCACAAGCTTTGTTGTTTACAGTTACGTCTTTGTTGATTTTATATACAGTAATGAATCTATATTTTCATGAAGTCGAATACACTGTAAACACATTAAACAGATATAGCTTGAAAAAAGTTATGAAAGCATCTGTAAAATATTAACACTTTTATCATTTATAATGCATAATGCAAGTTTTTTTTTAGTAATGTGTTCATTGTTTTTATAAACAGTAATTCCACTTTACATTTGGGGACATGAACCCCAAAAAAGGAAAGTCACTCTAAATTCATATCTAAATGTGTGTGTTTAACAATTGACTGCTTTTACACACATCCTTTTGCACTCATTTGTATTTTAAAACCACCTGTATTTTCTATATTTTTCCATTTGCACTTTATTATTGTAGAACTTATTTTTTAAACAGTAAAAATACTGTTAATTTGCAAATGCATAAAAAAACTGAATATGAATCTGTTGAAGCTTGTTCATTATATATAATAAGAGCACTCCTAATAACAACACTTATGCATCATGTAGAATGGGTTTCTTAAATCATATCAATCATTCTACAGTTGTTTTAAAGTCTTTAAAGTGTTGCTACAACACAGTCAAGTGCCACAGATAACAAAATAATGTATTTACTTTCATTCCAGGACATCATAGAAAATCATAGTTCACTACTTTGAATAAAAGCTATAAAATTAAAAATCTGAACAACAAGCCTTGTACTTTAAGGAGAGTAATAATGCTGTTGATTTGATAACTCTATCTCCAACTTGATTTGAATATTTTATCTCAAATGGTGTCAGTGTTTAATTCATTTAAGTGTTGCAGTGTAAGGGACTTAATGAAAATATGGATTCATTACTGTATATAAAATCAACAAAGACGTAACTGTAAAAAACAAAGCTTGTGCATCATAGAGAATACTATTTAGACAATTTTACAGTTGATTTGAATATTTGATCTCAAATGGGGTCAGAGTTAAATTTCTTTAAGTGTTTACAGAGTATCCGATATACTGAAAATAAGGATTCAATACTGTATATAATACTGTATAACGAGGTGTGAGCTGGGTGAAAAAAAATGTGGACATAAGAAGCTTTTTTCAAAGAAAAGTGCAAGTCACAAACTCGAGTTCGCTACCGAATGAATGAGAATAATGGTAACGTTAATGCTAGTGTTTTTTCTCGCTTTGATTCATAGGTCCCCACCAATGTCAAGAGGAAACCTACGCCCTCGAGTGATAGTTAATTTATCAAAGGATGACCTGGGTGGGTGTAGAATTTCCCAGCCTGAAATTTTGTCCCGGTCCCCCCCTTTGGGGTAATTTTAAAATTTATGGGAACTATTTTTAACCTTTAAGGGTCATTATCACTATAAAGTGCCTTTGATGTCCCACAAATCAGTCCTATATATACATAATGTGAAATAATAACATTCTAATGTTTTACTATAATGGGTTAAACCTTTACACACATGCAGGTAGAATTATAAGTGTTTAAAAATATGTTTTTGCCAATTTTTGCCATATTCTTTCATTGAATGGATGTGATTTGCCATGTTTCACACACTGCTCAGCCAACTTCAGTGAGTCTAAAAAGCAGGTAAATTAGAATAAATTAAAAAGCTTTTTAAATATTCTTATTGTCTTTAACAAGTTATTTAATAAAACAAGTCATTTTGATCACTTTTATTTTGTTTTCATAGTATTAATCATTTTGCAAGTGTCCTTGAAATTGCTGTCCACCCTGTCATGATGTGGTAAATGCCCCTTTAAGAAACCCTCTGATTTACTCATTTGCATCCCCATGCCTATTTTACCTTTCTTCAGAGGTTAAAACATCTGCTGTGCACACTAACTATCTACACTTATGTTTCCTATTTTTCCTCATATTGTGTTTAAACTGAATGTTGTCAAGCTTAACATATCCACCCTCATAGTAGAAAATAGTGAGAAATCAAAAATATAGCTTTTAAACAGTGTACAAAGAGCTTAAACAGGGAAACACTTTGCCAGCTGCAGGTACAACATGTGTTGAATAAATGCTATCTTTAGCCAAAAATGTCCTCCCTGTCATTGTCCACCCTGTCACAAATCGTTCCTTGACAGGGTGGACAATGAACATATGCATTGTTATTGACACTTTATTTATTTATTTATTTATTTAATATTTTATTGTTAATTTGTAATTATTATTTTTTTAATGTTACAACACTTACACACACATACTAAACCAGTAGATGCAATACATGACAATACAAACCTTTTGGCAATATCTGTCTGTCTATAAGGATCCTTCTTAAGCTTCTCTTGCAGTCAGTAGCTATAGCTATTATCTGTTATTACTTAAGTTATTGCCTTCTTCATTCTTTTGCAACACAAGCTATCATTTTGTTGGTTGCTTGCCTGCAATGTACATGAAAAAACATGACCAACCAAACAGGTTTCTTTCTGGGTGTATTAAAATTCAGGGACGTCTGATTTGTTCATTCATTTGAATCATATCTTTTAAATGAATCATTTAAACAGCTCACTGACTGAAGGATTTGTTCATGAATCAAACTAAATCCGACTTGGTCACTTATTGAACCTAGAACAGTAGTTGTTTTCTGATTTCCAAACACCAGGCTACAACATAACAATACTCTTCCATTTTGGACAAATAATTTCTTAACATTATATCCTCATACAGTATGTATGAGACAAAATATAACTTAATCATATTAAAGATTTATTTATTAAGCCATCGATATTTTTGCCTTTATCATACTGTAATGACATACATACATTCATACATACATACATAATATAAATACTACCTAACTGAATGAATGAATGAATGACAGGCTGCATTTGGAATAGCATCTGGAATAGCCTTGAGATGGTACCTATTTGAATAACATTAATTTGAATACTTATTCACATAAAAACCTTTTATGAGTCCTGCGAATTCAGACATAATTGTTTGTTAAATACTGTTTTTACCTAAGCAGTATGCGATTTCATATGCAGCCAGTTGATGTTTCCAAAATTATATACTTAGTTTGTCAACAAATGTGATTAGAGTAGTACGAACAAATCGTAGTAGATATATTCACAAAACACAGGAATTTGATGGACACTTTACCCATTCATATTACCCATATCCACATTATATTATAAATAAACATACTCTTTAACGGTCACAGGCAAATATGTACATGTCAGTTTTGAGATTTTGGACTTTTCATATAAGTGTTTTTTTAGTGTAAAGGATTTTTTGCTTCAATTCTATAAAACAATATAAAATTAGTTGCCTGATTATCTAGATTTTATTACAGAATAAAATTTATTGTCTGAAAACTGGAATGATAAAAGGGACACCTAAATCCCTTCTATAAAAGCCTTTGAAAAGGTTTGAATTTTGAACAGGACTTCACCCCTTTATCAGATTGTTGATCAAGAAATGTATGCAAATTATCACATAATTATTTAAATAATGTTTTCTTTCCAAATCTAAAAATAATATTTTAGAAAACTTGGAATACAAAAAACCCTATTATCTTGGCCTAGTATATTACCTGGTACCTTGGCCTATTTCGGATTCACGTTTAAGGGGTTGAACTGTTCAGAAGAATCGATTCTCAGAAATGATTCCTTTCAGCCTTCGTAAGGCATTACTCACGCTCACATTAATGCTGGGGAGGAGGAGGTGTTGGGTGTCACTTTTTCAAGTCAGTGCGACGCACACAAAACCACAAGCGGTTCACTAGAAGAGAATTACCAGAGAAGTCTACATGATTTTCGAGAAATCAGAATCGGAAATCCTCGTGCTTCAAGGAACCATTAAGAAGGAGAAGAAGCACAAACTGAGCAACAGCCAAAGCCGAATGTGTAGAATAAGGAAGAAGAATAATATTCGTCTGTTGACTGTTTGTTGACACTCGTGAGGAGTTGTTGGGATCTCTTTCGTCCAGACATGGGGAGACGGAGATTTCTTTCCTGATTCTGCGGTCTCTCGCGTAAGCGATACCTACGTAAATGTGAGTGAACCTTCAATTTATTACTTATAAATGCAAGCAATCAGAATATACACGCTCAGTACACATCCTCGTGTGTTTATCGATTCGATGTTACGCAGGAAAGCGTCACGAAACATTACACGAGCAAAATCTGTCCTCTTGCGTTCACAAAACCAACCGGTTGTTGAATTGAAGTGATGCGTAACTAGTTTTGTGTTGCGCTTGTAGGGACACGATGTTGCTGGCTTCCGCCGTGGTGGTCTGGGAATGGCTGAACGAGCACGGGCGCTGGCGGCCCTACAGCCCGACCGTGTCTCACCACATCGAGGAGGTGATAAGAAGCGATCCCCGCGGCGGCAGCGTCGTCCTAGGCCAAGCTGACAGCCGCCTGTCGCCCTACATCATTGATCTCCAGTCCATGCATCAGTTCAGACAGGACACCGGTAAGATGGAGATCAGCAGCGCATCAGTCTACCTGTGGCAAGCCAATCTAACATTTATTCTGCAGAACCAATAGTTTCTGTCTCTGCAACGTTCCTGTTTTATGGATGTATTTACTATTGAACAGTAATTGAACAATGTCATGAATATTGTTCGATTACTGTGTCATGAACTAGTAACTAGTGTCATGAATTGAAGCACCTTATTAGTGAGTTATTTGTATTTATTATGAGATATAAATGCACCGTTCTGGGTACGCCTTGCATGTCGAGTCAAGAAAAAAAAACTGTCGAAAGGAAAAATGTTACTATTAAAAAGATTTTGGAATGTATAATATACAACATATGATATATAACATGAATATGATTTGATAGATTTTTCTCACATAAAATGCTGATGAAGTAACTGCTAGAGAAGCTGTGGAGATGAAGTTGAAAACACCTAACGCAGGAGCATCATGCATGTTTGAGTATACGTGTAGTAAACGAGCCGTTCATTCACACAGACGCATTCTTTTTGCAATACTTTTAATTTATTCATCCAAATATTTGCACAATTATATTCCATAATAAAGCCAATTCTGTTTTAATGATTGAATTGTACAATTCTGTTGTAAAACAAAAGATGCAGTCATTCTGGATACTTTCAAGTAATTAAAAAGCAAGTCCTAGCAACAGATCGTTGTTAGGTTAGTGGGTATCCTTTTTTAAATAGTGTTAAAACTATTTTTCATCAGTTAAAGATTTCTTCAATCATATTTGAGAGGCTCTTTGTCATGTGAGGATTTAAAGGATTTTTCCACAAATCACAGTGTAAGAGCCTGTACCCTATTAATGCAATTATATAATGAGGTTTTGGCCAAATTGTTATTGTGAACTTTACCACACTTTACCTGTTATGTAAACCTAACTGTGCACAGTTAGTTGTGTTACAGAGTTTGAGAGTAGTGTGTAAACAATAACCAGCATCCATGTACAAACACATGAGTGGTAGTCAGAGCTGTAATAATGTATGTAAGGAATTTACATGCCTGTTTATTGGAAATAAAAAAAACTGATGTACATCACGTCATTTAAAACGGTTATTGTTACAATTACTAGCTTTATTTTGTCCATTTCTTAAGTGTCACCATGAAGTAAAATTTAAGTACTGCCAGAATCCCTGTATATACACGCGATGAGGGTGCATGAAAATGTAGTCTTGAATTATGTCCACTTTCTGCTTGTGCAGCTGTTGTTTTGGATTCAATGTCAGAAAAATGTATTTAGAGATATCAGCCACACTTAAGATATCTTTTATTATACAGCAAACTATGAGACTAAAGTTTTTTTTTTGCATAATCACACAATATGTGACAGTATAGTATATAAAGATTAACTGACGCCAAGCTGTTTAATTATTAGGAAATAATGCAAATCCAAGGTGGTGCATTATGTTCTCATAATTCAATGTATTCATTCAATTAAATTTAATCCCCTTATACTATGATTACTGCATTTCATATTTTGAATAAGACATTTTTATGCTTTTTGTCCTCAGACCCCTCCTGTGTGTAGGACCCGTTTCTCATCCTAAGCCTTTCATTTGTATTGATATAGTTTTGACTTTTGTAGACTGAAAATAACAAATCATTTGCCATAATAATATGGAACTGTAATGCTACACTTAATCCACTTTAGCCCTGGGTTTCCCTGTAAATAATTGCACACATTAGAATGTTCATAAAAATATATATTATATATTACTGCATAGTATAACGAAGAGCTTTATTTGAGCTTTATTTGCCAGGTATGTTAACACATACTAGGAATTTGTTATCCTGATAGAATTTGTTTTTGTCAGCTGTTTTTGTTAACTATATTGTACAAAAGTAAGATAAAACAATTTTATTTGCAATGAAATTCATACATTTGTATGTTTTCACATATCCTAAGGTTTTGACATCTTATTTTGGCTGGACATCACACATGCTCTTCAATAGAGGTCTGTTATGATGACCTTTCTCAAGTTCTGTGCTATTGAGGACACTGATTAACGTGACTCATAGCTCATTCACAGGGC
This sequence comes from Danio choprae, assembly GCA_903798125.1. NCBI lineage: Eukaryota > Metazoa > Chordata > Actinopteri > Cypriniformes > Danionidae > Danio > Danio choprae. The sequence goes on along the minus strand of CAIGQW010054073.1, from coordinate 4,538,176 downwards.
ACAACTGTCTGTCTTTCCCTGTGGATAAAGCACATTAGTGTTGTTAATCTAAGGCATAACGACAGTCATAACTGCACAAATCTACTGTGAATAATGGTTTACAGAAACACACCCAGGGAGCTCCCAGAAATCATCTTTTTTTACTTGCACCCAAATTATTTTGAATCTCGGAAAATTCTCAGGGAACGTGTTGCCACTAAACATGAGCTTAGTGACATTCCCCTGTCGCTTTGTCAGGACTTGTCCTAAAAAACCTGCAAAGTAACTTTTTTAAACACACTTGCACAGAGAGCGAGCAGTTTCACAAAGCACTACCCCGGGAAATGAGCACACTTCCATGTGAAAGAGCGAAACTGATTGAAGGGGAAAGAAAAGGGGAGTGGTTGTATTGTGCAACAGACTAGTATGTAGTTTCATCAACTCTGGGCCCCTGGGGTACTGTCAGTTACTCTGTTTTCCATTGCAGTCTTGAGATTAGTGTAACACACACACACACACACACACACGCACACACATATGCACGCACAGGGCAGGATTGTGTTTCTCCTTGTCCAATGACTCTCACATGGTTAGGCTGAAGAATTGAGAGAATGTAAAAATTTCTTTCAGGTTGATTATTTTGTGAATTCATTCCTCCTTCCCTTAAACACTAACACTACCATTCAAAAGTTTCAACTGATTCACTTTTCTAGCGTATTGTTCTCTTATGAGCACAAACGCTGCCTTTTATTTATTTATTTATTGAAGTAAAAAAATAAACTTGTAAAAGTATTGTTGCTTTCTGTTTTAATATATTTTAAATGGTAATTTATGTATATGATGGCAATGCTGAATTATTAGGCTCTTTGGGCATTTTACAACATAATTGAATGTGTCCTTTGCTTAAATCATTTGAGTTAATAAGAAAAAGATAATATGATAATAAGGAACTTTTCTTTAGCAGCATGGATCATGAAAACCCAAAGACTGAAGTAATGGATACTAAATGGATGGATGCTAATATTATCATTATCTTCATTAATTGAATGCAACTTTGGTCAGTATAAAAGACATAAAATATATAATTAATTATTTCAAACATTTAGCTTTCTCACAGTGCACGTTTAAGCAGCAATGTTTATCTTTCATCTTTACTGATTTTCACATCTAAAACTTATTTCAGACACTTATTGTTCTCTCTTTTTTTTCTTCTGTGGATTCATGCTATAAGGAGTCTTTGTGCTCCTCATTTGGGTTATGGGACACCCCCCATGGTGTGAGATGACCTTAATACTATCAGGGGCCCTCTCTTGGCATAATGAATGTAGTAGTTTTTTGGTAAATTTGTCTTTTGCAGGCATTTTACGAAGACCAAAAATGTGTTGACACTGAAATCGCTGTTAATCGTGTATCACATTCAAGAATTGTACAATCATTTACTAATTCACATTAATTAGAATGTGATGTAACTTTATTTACACGACTAAGCAAGAGTGTATCTCTAAAGGAAGTTTTTTCAGTTCATCAACCTTCATCTTGGCACAAAAGTAATAGTCAATTTTTTTTTCAAATTTTACACCACTGACCTGTTGTAAAATCTAGAACTAAAATCTAGAAGCAGAAGAAAATTGAGAGAAATGTTAAAAAACTAAATATTCCTCAAAAAATTGCCCCCCTCCAGAATTGCATTCAATCCAGTGCTCCTTTAATCGCTTAGTACAGAGGTCGATTAATAATACACCATAAGACACGTGCTAGAGCTTTTAATGGAACGATGTTACATTTATAATTCACTGTATTTATGGTATCTGATGAATTACATTTATTTTTAAAAAGAGGATGGAAGAAAGTTGTTCGTTTGAAAGAGGGAAAGGAAATAGATATGGAGGCTACAATGGAGGCAAAGAGCCAGCAATAATGGAACAGATGGACAGTCCTTGTACACCTGCTGTAGGGCTTTGTGCCCCTGCAAAGGTCCTGGGATCCTTAACCCAATGTCACAGTTTATGATCTGCTGAATCACAGCCATTTACTCCCACTCGCATACTAGCACAAGCTTGCAAACTTAAATGCTATCAGTATGATTGGCATGTGAAAGTGCTAATGACCATCTGTTACCGTGACTATATTTTTGAGAGAAGGCATATTAATATCTAGTTTTATCTGGACTGTAAAATGTAGTTTTCTTCATGTGACTTTGTAGACTGGAGTGATGGATGCTGAAAATTTCATCTGTGCCATCGCAGGATTAAACTACATTTTAGTGATATTTTGTTACTTTTAAACGATCGTTTTTATTCATCAGTGTCTACAAAGTAACAGACGCCTTGCTTCATAGTAAGATGTAAAAAAATTGTGCTCATGTTGTTGTTTTTCAGCTTATTGTATCCACCGGCCACAAAACAAAACTTATTTTCTAAAAGCGGCCCCTGAAATGCATAATTTATGCTTTCCTGTCTAAAGGCACATACGCCATTACATGCAGTAAATACCATATAATAGTGTGTTTATCATTAGCTTGACTATAATTCAATAAATTAATGCTTCGAAAGCAGCGATAGAAAAAGAAATAGGCCTGCACAGTGTCGTTTAGCATCGATATTGCAATGTATGAATTTGCAATAGTCACATCGCTGGATCTGCAATTTCAAGTTATTATTATAATTAACCAGGAATCGCAGTCCAGAACACATGAGATTTGCGGAGTCATTACAAAGTTTAACCCTAATAGACTGAAATATTTTAATCTGGATGTGACTGTGTAAGATTTTTAACCAATTTAAATCAGTTGTGCACAAAAAACTCAAAATTTTGTAGCTTGAACAAGATGAATTGGTTTTTTAATTATTTGTACATTGAAGACTATTCAGTGCTTTTTTTTTACATTTAATTATTCAATTTCTGTACCTCAATAATGTTAAACTCCACAGAAAAGCTTAATGTGCTTTTTAAAAAAATATATATATCTTTGTTGTGTACTAATATTTATCTATGTTTGTTATTTATTTATTATATTTTATTTTATGCAGATTCACTCTCCTACAAAGTACTACAAAGTCAAGTCATCTTGTGAAAGTATATTCATTTCACAATTTGTATAGCACAAAACTAAATATCGCTATTGCAATATTATGCAGCCTTAAAAAGAAACATGGCAAATAGTTGTCTATTCATCTGTTAGTAAAGGACATTGCTTCATTGAAGCGTTGTTGAGCTGAGAAGTGATGATAAAGCTGGTAAAGTGAGATCAGTAACAATTAAGGATGATCAAAGCATGCTGATGTCTTGCTTTACTCCACCTAACTGCTGGAATGTGATTTAAAAATATCTGCAGAATCAACGCATTGAGAGTCTTGTACGTTTTGGAGGAGGTAAATGTATTTGGCCAATAAATAGAAGAATGTGTCCTTTCAGGCATTTTATGGCTTCTAGAACTATATTTGAAGTTCTCTCATTGTGCTAAAGTTCACACCTCAGTGGGTCTTTTGTGCTCAGAGTTTGCTTTATGCTCAATCCTACTCATTCCCATGGCTTTTATTTTGTGTTTGTGTGTCCCACCATTTTCCATTCTGTGCATTAGCTAAATGTATGTTATTCCAGTCCTTGTATGTTGTTGTACTGCTTTAACAGGGTGTCCGTAAGGTCTTAAAATGTCTTAAATTTCAAAAACAATATTTAGGCCTTAAAAAGTATTAAATTTACCAAAACATTGTATTGTAGGTGTTAAATCATTTTAAACAGGTCTACATTTTCCTATATCTATGTAAAGCTACCCGATCAGGTCAACATCCATTTAATCACCAACAGTCCATCTCAATAAACAAGTTTTATTTATTAACTCAATTTACCAATATGGTTTAATCATCTTCCTTACTTTAACATTTGTTTCAAGGTTATCTATGTATTTATAGCTACCTGGTGAGGACACTGTCTGTTGTGCATATATTTGGTTTATTATAGTCAATAAAATAATAAAATTGTAACTTTTTTTAAGGAAAAGTTATGTTGAAAATAAGTGCATGTATAAAACTAGAATTTAAAAAAACATGAAGTTTTTTTGTGTTTTTTTTTTTAATGAGGCAAGCAAATATCTTTTTCACTGGGCCAACCGGGCCACTAGAAAAAAATCCTTAGCTTTTAGCCCTGTGTAAGTCTGGAATTGCGTTCATAATGTTCTTAAAATGTTCTTAAATCTGACTTTGTGAAACCTGCAGAAGCCCTGTTTAAATTTCCAAGTCTAACCCTTTAAATCTGATCTCAACAATTTCAGTCACTTAAACCCACAAAGTAATTTCTTTTGTCATCTGTGTGTCTTAACTCAAAAGATGTACAAAGCACAACAATAGGCATTTAGTCAGTATAATGGAGGTCTGAATGCTTACCTTGGTGACATTGTGCTATTATTATTTCTGCTGTTCTCTCCTATTGTAACAGATGGGGTTCTTTCATATACAGTATTGTTCAGATGCTTGTGTAATGAATGAATAAAGTACAATTAAGGCTACTGACGTTCAGTGCAACTTAAGGCCTTGCCAACCAGCTTGCCAAATTGAACTTTCTGGACTAGTAAACACCATTGGTCCATTGCAATATTCTGTTGAAAATACACAGTAAATTGCTTTAAAGTAAAGTAAAGTTTTACTCATTTAAGTGTTATATAAGTAAAGTGACTTCACCTGACCTGACGTTAGTTAGTAGTAACTGGTGCAGACATATCCACATTGCACTAATGAGTGCTTTTTTAAATGTTTGTTTTCTCATTGCTTATTTTTGTTGTACTTTTGTTATTGATTGACGGCATTTGGTATATATATGACCTCTACATCTTAATGATATTATAATATTATTTAACACTTTTTATATTACTCCTTGTATTATTTTAATGAAAATGAGGCATTCTCAGAATCAGCAATCAGTACCCCCATTGTATTTCGAACATGAATTTATTAGTAATAATTAGATTGATTTTTCAACATCTCTGAATGTAAGGTTACATTCCCACCACTAAAATTAACCACTGCTCAGGCATTTAAACTTCTTAAAGTGAACAACAAACCTCACAGTGAGTGTATTGGGGCTTTTACATGCATAGCGTGCTGATTGGCTGCCTTTCTTGTAAGAAAACACTTTATTTAGCTGATTTATTATATATTTTTTGTTATTATTTATTTATTAATATGCGTTTTGTTGACTCCCACAGGTACGTTAAGACCAGTGCGAAGGAGTTTCTATGACCCCACCTCAGCACCAGGCCAGGGCTGGATATGGGAGTGGGAAAATGACACTGGTTCCTGGATAACTTACGACATGGAGGTGAGCATTGCATTGCAAGCAGCATGGGACCGACACCAGCCCTGGCTCGACATGACATCGATGGGCTTTTGCTACTTCGTGGACTTTAAAACTATGATCCAGTTTAACAGCCAAACACAGCGGCAGAGGCGCATCCAGAGACGCTCAGACATGGTTTATCCACTAGTATCTAGACCACTGCCAAAAAACTCACAGGCTTGGGGTTCTGCTTTGGGGGCTGGAGGCATGGCTAAAGGAGTTATATCAGGTGCAGGGTCAACAGGGGCACTTCTTGGGGTAGGTGTTTCTGGTTCTACTCTTAGTCGTAAAGGAAGTGCAGTTTACCCAAGCGGGACACTTTCGGTATCGTCTCTTGCTCCTCTTGGACAGCCATGTGCCTGCCAGCAGTGCATGCTGGTGTTGAGTGTTAAATCCAATGGCACCTCATCACAGACTCTAGGACGTGCAACAAAGCCAAACAGTCCTAAATCCAGCTTTGGGACACTTTCATCCTCTGCTGCGTCCATGTCCGTTTTGAACTCTTATTCTCAAACGCTTCCAAATGGCGCGATATTGAAGTCTTCACCCTCAGAAGAAGCTAAGAATTTTGACCAGTCGATGTCCCTTCTTACAGCGGGCACTGCCAGTCTCTCGGTCTCGTCTAGCCGGCCAAGGCTTCCATCTTTACCTCCACCTCCAAATCTGCCGTCACTGAATCAGCAGCCCCAATCTGCCCCAAGCTCATCGTCCTCAGCAACATTCGTGCCAACTGCAGTTCTGGTCAACACCTCAACCAGTCCCACATCATCCACAGTTTTGACGTCATCTTCAACAACCCTGCCCCCTCAAGGCTCCACTGCCTGTGCTGCTCCTCTACCACCTCGTGCCAGTCTGGCGGGGCTTAGTCGGCCCGCTTTGCAGAGAATTGCCATGGCTCAGTCACGTGCTCTTATTGCTTCTGGGTGAGAAAAGCCATTTTATCTTAATCCTTTATTATTGGTTGTAGTTTGTCATTATATTAGTGTAAAATACACTATTCAGTGATGTCAGTAAGTAGGGATGCACTGATATGGATTTCTTGGCCGATATCGATAACCGATAACTCTTAAGATTTGGAACGCGATAAATATAAATATTTCAAAATGTTATATTTTTAAACAGTAAACAACTGATTTTATTTTAAAAACTTCATAAATGTTTGAACTGATCTTATGAACTGAATAGCCTACCCAAAGCAATGATTTCAAAATTGCAAGAGGATTTTATAGACCTATATTCACGATTTCACATAAATCAGCATGCCAGAAATAAGTTATTTCCTTTTCTTTGCATAGAAAATTGGCATGCAACTTGACTGTTGCATAAGAAATAATAGGTTAAATAACAAAATGGGATTTAATTAACAAACAAGTAAAATAAATATATTTTAAATAAAATGAAAATGAAAGAACTAAGAACTGAAACCAGCTCAAATGTTTTTGAATAAAACGTGTTACAGTAATGTACATATGTACAAATATGCAATGTCCGAAAAAGCATTTTGAGAGGTGTTTTGACAGTTCAGAGCCACCGTACAAGTGAAAAGTTATTTAGAAAATGTGGCATAAATTCCCATTTGGCGTTTTAGATTCTTTTGAACACATGTAGGTGCTGCTTGTCAATCAGACAACGCTTCTATGTTCGCTCTTGCTGTCAATTGCGGGAAAAATGATTGATGAAAGGTTTATGATAAACCGCTGTGAATTTGAAACTTTAACTGCAGGCGCTGTGTGATGCGTGTGCACGTGAAGCGGAGTCAAATTTTGATACAACATCTGAGCATTGAGCACAGATCACTTTATGATAAAGACAGTGCATAATATAAAGACAGAATGTGGCGGCTGGTTGAGAACCCCTATGCTGGATTCAGTGACTCGCACTCGTCTCTCCTGCTGCTGTTTGTGGTGCTGTAAAGGCTCTATCATGTGTGCGCGCGTGCTGATATAATCTCGTTATGCTCGTTATAATCATTATAAATATGCCGATCAAACAATACAATCTTACATCAACAACACATGGCAAGCAACGCGTTGATAATAACAAATAATCATATTAGATTACAAACAACCCAACAAGTTGTTTAGCACGTGTGCATTGCTGCTATAATGTTTACACATGTAATATTTTTCTTGAGGTGATTTAAACCAAAATACACAATGACACTCTATCAAACCTATCTACAATGATAAGGAATATGGTTACTTATATTAACGCACAGCAATACCACACAAAGAAAGGACGAACTTTGAAGGAGTAAACAACGTGAGGTAAGCTCCGTTATAGTGCACTGGACAAGTCTGAACAAGTTCGACCCACGCATGCGCGAGGCAGGCAGTTCTGTACGTAATCTATTGGTTTAAAGATATCGGCCTAATTCTGACATCGGACCGATAACGATAACATTAAAAATAGCATTTATCGGCCGATAACGATATGGCTGCCGATATATCGTGCATTCCTATTAAGATTGTTTTGTAATTATTATTGCAAGAATGAATTAGGTTGATCAAAAAGTGGCAGTTAAAACACACATATTATTACAAACGTTTTTATTTTTTTATTTTATTGTATGAAAATGTAACACGGTTTCCATTAAAACAGCATTGATTAGGACATTTGTTTCAAATTATGACTTAAATGAATAGTTCACCAAAAAATGAAAATTCTGTCATCATTTACTCACTCTTAACTTGGTTCAAACCTTTGTGAGATTCTTTCTTCTGTTAAACATAAAAAGAGAAGTTTTGAAAAATGCTGAATATCTGTAACCACTGACTTCCATAGTGATGGTTTTTCATATGTAAGCCAATGACTCTTATGTTCAACAGAAGAAAAATAACACCTAAAGGGTTGGAACCACTTGAGGTAGAGTAAATAGTTAATATGAGAATCAATTTTGTGTGCACATAAAAGAATATGACTATTCAACAGTTTCTTCTCCTCAGTGTCAGTGTATTGCACATTAGATCTATACTTAATAAATTGATATTTTAAATAGTCATGTTTATCAATATTTTTGTTAATAAATAAGTTTATTATAATTCTCCTAATTAGCAAATAGAACAGTTTCTACAGAATGTTATGTTCCACAGACAACCAGAATACACACAAACACTTGTGGTAGGAAACCTTTGCTAACTGAAACAGGAAAAACAGACTTTATCTCTTCTAATCACCAGTATATAAAGTAAAGCCTTCATCTGTGTCAGCTACACTCGTGTATTAGTGTGTTCATGTTTTTTTTTTCCTCCTCTGTGTGGGAGTGCGTTTCTCTCGTTTCTCACACTGCTAAATCAACCATGTCTGCTCTGTTTGATGACCATCTGGGGACAGAATGGTCTTATTCGTTCCCTCCCCTCTCTTTTTTATGCCTATAGCTGTTTCTGTGGCTTTTCCCGCACCTCTCAATGGTGATTTCGTGTTCACGCTGGGTTTCTCCAGCAACCTTTGTTGACACGACATGGGCTGGTCTGTATTAGCAACACAATGCTGTCTCGCTAAAGCATCTGACTTGGTGGAAAGAGTGGGCATGTCTATTTTAGGAAGAAGTTGGGGTAACCAGCAAAAGGTTTTGACATGGACTGTTGTAATGATTGGCTACCAGTGTTTTCTAAAGCATTAAACATGACTTTTGGGGATAAGAGGAGGGGGGGGGGGGGGTAGCATTTAGCTACAATTGAGATTAAACTGCTTGATCAGAAACAGCCTATATTCACTCTTATGCAGCTAGTTTTAACGATATCAGTACTATATATAATTATTTATTTATATATACAGTTTTTACTAAGGTATATTTTGCTAAGCTAAAGCAAATGCAAAATGAATCGGTCATTTAGCACAGGTGTTGTTGCATGCTTTCAAATGCAGGAGAACTCTGCAAGTGTGTTGCACTTTCAAATGGTATGTTCTGTTTTAGACTTGGAGCCATCTGGAGACATGGAGCAACAGTTGTTGAGCATGTGTTGAGAGAAAACAAAGAGACAAGTCTGTTGTAGAGGCAAGATCAATGGTCACTGGAGGTCAAAAGCTTCCCCATTGGCCTTCCTCAAACACCCATCTACCCTCCCATGTCAGACACTCCTGTTTTCTTTCAATGTAAAACAAAGCAGGCATATAAATAACAGCTACTGCTGCAGAGTTGATCATTTGATGAGATGCATTAGCAATTTGTCATGTCATCATTTTAAGTAAACGCTCAACAAGTACCACATAACCACTTCAGCTTATTTGGTTCAGTTTTCGCTTTCGTGAGAAAATGTTGCATATAAGTGTGTTTTAAACAGTACTTCTATTCAATGTGGAGGTACACATGAATTTGTCAGCCTTGATCACCTGTTCATTTGCTCCATTTACACCAGAAATTGAGATTGAGGGATTAAGATGGTTTGTCTTTCCGGTTCAGCAAGTGGACGTTGCTAAATCCAGGTTTAAATCTGAAATGTTTTGAGCTCGTCCACTTTTGGCAAAATCCAAAGGTATTCAAATACACGTTCCATCAGATCGCTTTCATAAAGTAAACGCAAGTGGTCAAACTTGTTCAAACAGCCACAAAAGACCAGCTATTCTCCGCCTATTGTGACACGTGACCTTAAGAGAATGTGTTGTACCAAACAAAATAAACAAAATCGCTGTTGCTATCAAGATCTTTTTCATTTGCTGGCTTTTTGTTTGCCATCTAACATCAGTTCATTCATGCAGTAATGCTCGTGATTTGAACATGACCAAACAATAGGAAAAAGTCTCAAACACAAGTTATCACAAGAGATTCATTTGAATGTATTAGGTGGAAGCTGTAATGTGTCTCATCTAATCAGTGATTTGATCACTAAAAGCACATTAATACCAGATAAAAAAATATAGCCTGTGTTTAATTGTCAATTTAAGATTCACTTTTCCCTAAATGTCACACCACAGCTCTTATTTTCTGTGTCAAAAAGTTTTGGAAGGAAGGGAACACAACAATGAGGAAATGTAACTAATGATATTTAGGCAAGGTTATGTTACTGACAAATACATTACTCAAATTGCATTTTTATTTGTGGAAAAACACTTATTCTGCTCAAATAAATTAAAGTATAAGAAATATGAGATGGGAAGATCGGTTTGCACACACAGAGAGGCAGAAACAAACAATTTACTACATTCAAACACATTAAAAAAATTATAATAAATGTATACTAACACAACCTTATTTAGACTAAAAAGGCATTTTTAAATGTAGTTGAAAATTAGACCAGTGTGAGAAAATGCCACATACGAGACCACTGAGATTTTAAATAGAGAGGTAAAATTAGCGTATGTTAGAGGTTCTATTCTGTGTTTTTCATGAATAAATTTTGCTGTGATATGCGTTTTCTCTTTTGTTTCTTATTCTTCACACTGATATAGCCAAGAATTTGATTGTACAAAGCAAAGTAGACATTTAATACTTTGCCAAAGGTGTCACAATGCTCTTTCACTTAATTATCATATGACTGTTGATGTTGGAAGCAGAACAATGGTTTGTGCATGTTAGCCCTTGAACAAGAACTTCAAGTTGAACTCTTGAAATTCAATACATTTAATTGTCAGAAGAAGGTTCAGAGGAAGTATTAAGGCTATCATTATATCAGATTATCATTACAAAGTTGTGTTCAAAATGATTTGCAGTATAATTATTGTAATATCGATTTGAATGATCATTATCGATAGGAATAATAGTAATAATGCTATCAGTTTTAGTTGAAGTTTATCTTTAACTTTACCTATTTATGCTCGTCTTTCTCCAGAAACGAAATCAAATGTTTTAGCCTCTGATGTGTCTGAATTTTGGTTCATGTCATGACCGTTATGAAACGAGCTGTTGTCTATGAAGCATATGCAACTTGTAAAAATAGCCTAGAACTTGAAAAGATATCTCTCAGGTACTATCCTTATTTCCTTTTGCTATCACATTATAATTGGGCCTAAGTTGCAATGTCGTAACAAAACCAGACAGACATGGTGTTGTAATATATTGTACTGATGAAATCACTGTGCAAATGTACTTAAACCTCTATTAGGCAACATTAAAATGTTTGTGTTTATGTTCCACTTTAGAAGCACATCTGTGCCGCTTTTGAAGAGTAAATCTGGCATTAGTAATGTTGACTTAGAATAACTAGTCTGTTGAATTGCTATTTGAAACTGCTGCTTTGAGTTTTTGGGGATATTGGAGAAAATAATGAAAGACAGTAGTTAGTTTGTTCTTTAACCTTTAAAGAGCTTTTACTTTTTTTTTGTCCTCCTAGTGTACCTACAGTACCAGTGAAGAATCTTAATGGCTCCAGTCCTGTCCAACCGGCTTTAGCTGGTAGGAAAATAAGTTCCTATAAATGCACTATTAGCAACTGTTTTAAATAAACTAACAGTGCATCACAAGTTTTAATTTAAAAACACATGATGTTATGATGCTTTACAGGTATTACTGGTATTCTGATGAGTGCAGCGGGACTACCTGTATGTTTGACCCGTCCCCCAAAACTAGTTCTACATCCCCCACCCGTCAGCAAGAGTGACATAAGGCCAATTCCTGGCATCGGGCACTGTTGCCGTAAGACCACCAAAAAACAAGCCCGCAAAGGTAAGAATCCGTGGGTATACAGACCTAGAAGATGTTTACACTTGATGTTTGGTTACATGTACGTTCACACTGTCCTTTTTAGGACCAAAGAAGAGTTATGGCATGTGTTTGTAAAAAAAACTAAAACTTAAAGAACTTTCAGAACAATGCTGTGCTGAGCTAAATGCACTCCTTGTATGTGTGTTTATTTTATGAGTTGAAACCCATTGAGTGCTTATGAAATGTGTGAATGAATCAAAATAGCACCAGGAAGTTTATTATCAGTCTCCTGCAAGGAGAGTTTACAATGCAGTTATTGAACTGTAATGAACAACACTGTGACTATGGTGAGAAAAAGCTGCTTAGGTATTCTACCCTTTTTATGTTCTCATCTTAATCTCTCTTTTTTTTTTTTTTTTTTTTTTGAGATCTTTAGGTGTGTTGCATTCATATTTCAGTTGACAGAGCAATCGCATTAGAGTCTGTTTTAATGTAAAACATTCAGTATGATCACACTCCTTTTCACAGATAAACATTGTACAGCCATATTTGCTCACATGCTCACCATAAGAGATTTGTTTTCTAGGTAAAACCCCAGAGGACGTGGTAAAGAGGTACTTGCAGAAGGTCAGGAGTCCACCAGAAGAAGTAATACATCCTTATTTTATTATTTCATTAATCTGTATGTGATTTAACCTACATATTAAATCTGCTAAATAAACTATGTCAACTATACAACTATTGTAATAAATATCTTTTGCTTTCTATTTAGAAACGCTCTAAAATGATAACACACTCTGGACATAATATCTCGCAAAATATAAAATGTTGCTTCTTACTGGCTTCAAGTGACAGTTCATCCAAAAGTGAAAATTCTATCATCATTTACTCCCCCTTCACTGGTCCCAAGCCTGTTTGAGTTTCTATATTCTGTTGAACACAAAAGAAGATATTGTGAAGAAGGCTGAAAACCTGTAACCATTGACTTCCATAGTATTTGTTTTTTCTACTATTAAAGTCAATGGTTACAGGTTTCCAGCTTTCTTCACAATATCTTCTTTTGTGTTCAGCAGAATATAGAAACTCAAACAGGTTTGGGACAAGGGAAGGGCGATTACATAACAGAATTTTCATTTTTGGGTGAACTATCCCTTTAATGATGCAAAAAACATATATGTAAACTTATAAAATCTATTACTTAGCCTTTTAGTTCTACATGCTGGAAAAATGGCTGTGTTATATATCAGCTTCTGTATTTTCTTCCAGGACTGTACTATCTGTATGGAGGCTTTAGGGGGCCCATCGGGGTATAAGGGTCCGGGCGTAGCAAGTGTTTCGCGTGCAGAGTCAGTCGGACGGCTGGCACAGTGTGGGCATCTTTATCACCTGCAGTGCCTTGTGGCCATGTACAACAATGGCAACAAAGATGGCAGCCTGCAGTGTCCCACATGCAAAACTATATATGGAGTAAAGACAGGCAACCAGCCGGCCGGTAAGATGGAGTACCACGTCATCCCGCACTCGCTTCCGGGACACCCAGACTGCAAAACCATTCGCATCATCTACAACATACCACCTGGGATACAGGTATAGCAGAATGATGTCAAGTTTTTATTATATTTACAACAGTCAGATTTTAGTCTGCTTTCAGTGCATCTTGGTTGCATTTATAGTTGGCCCTCAAACCACTGATATTGTTTTTCCACTAATTTATTGTTCTCCTGCCTCTCTGAAGGGTCCTGAGCATCCAAACCCAGGAAAGCCTTTCACTGCAAGAGGATTTCCCAGACATTGCTATCTTCCAGATAATGAAAAAGGACGCAAGGTAGGTCCTCTAATCAATAACATCTGTGCCGCCAAGCAAAAGTTTAGCGCTTTTCTTTTATATTTTTAAAATTGATTTTTTTTTTTCTCTTACAAATGTTGCATTTATTTAATCAAAAATAAATTTTTTATTTTGTTTTTGAGTACTGTATTTTTACATTCTCTCTCTTTTTTACGTGATTCTTCAAAAATCATCTAATGAGTCATTTGCAGGATTTTTATATTAGCATGAATGGCTTTCCGGTCAGTTTTATTAAAAGCATAACTACAAAAGTTTGGATTTTGAAAATATTTTTCTAAAAACTGGTGTAAAGTTTTATAGATATTATTATGTATTTTTACCTGTTTATTTTAGAAGTCACATAAATAAACATGAACCTCAGATGTGTTTTCACAGAATTTCACTGCAAAAAATAAAAATAAAAGGATTTCTGCTAGGGCTGCACGATATTGGACAAATCTATTCCGCTATTTTATTTTTCTGCGATTAAATATTGCGACATAAATACAGTTTTACAAGATGAATTAGTTGAATAGCACTATTTGACCATTTTCTGGGGAGTCTTAACAGTATTCAGGTACAGAAATTGAACAATCACAATGCAAAAAAGGCTTTTTGCTTTGTCTCGTTTCTAGTCTAAATATCTCAAAACATTCTTAGATCAAGTAAAACAATTGTTTTGTTTTTATATTCAGATGAAATAAGGCAAAATAATGAGTTTTTCCTTAAAACAAGCTCAATTATCTGCCAATGGGGGAGTAAAATAATCTTGTTTTCACTTTGAAATTATTATTATTATTATTATTTATTTTTTGCATAAATCTTATAAATGCAGTGATAATATACAATTCTGTAGCTCCTGGTCAACTATAATTCAGACTCAACATTGCAAATCTTTGCGATGTGACTATTGCGGATGCGCACATTGCGATATCGATGTTAATGATATATTGTGCAGCCCTAATTTCAGCATAGTATTTTGTCTCGTTTTCCAGGACAAATATGAAAAAACAGACATAATTCAAATGAAAAACAAGATTATTATTCTTGTTTTCCAAATGTCAGATATTTCATGTCTTAAGCAAGAGTTATGTCTTAACTCTTTTAATTTGACCATATTTCAGAAAACAACATTTAATTTTTTTAAGTCATTTAGCTAAAAATTTAAATTAAATTTAGTTAAAAATGATTAGATATTTATGGGAGAAACAAGAAATAAATGAGCGTACATATTTGAGCCTTATTAGCATTGGAAAGTTCTGTAATTCTGTTAAAACAAATGCCTATCCATTATCAATCAATCAGAAACATGTGACTTGCCTATTCATTTATTCATTCATTTTCATTTCGGCCTTTATTAATCTGGGGTCGTCAGAGCGGAATGAACCGCCAACTTATCCAGCATATGTTTTACGCAATGGATGCCCTTTCAGCTGCAACCCATCACTGGGAAACATCCATACACACTCATTCACACAAATACACTACGGACAATTTAGCTTACCCAATTCACCTATAGCGCATGTCTTTGGACTCGTGGGGGAAACCGGAGCACCCGGAGGAAACCCACGCGAACATGGGGAAAACATGCAAACTTCACACAGAAATACCAACTGACTCAGCCGAGGCTCGAACCAGCGACCTTCTTACTGTGAGGCGATTGTGCTACCCACTGTGCCACTGACACACCTGACATGCCTATAATTATTTATTATTGTGAATTATTTGAGCTTTCCACCGATATCAATGTATTTTCTCAGGTGTTACGGCTGTTGTTGGTGGCATGGGATCGACGGCTGATCTTCTCCGTGGGAACCTCCAGCACCACAGGAGAGTCAGACACTGTCATCTGGAACGAGATCCATCACAAGACAGAATTTGGCTCTAATCTCACTGGACATGGTTACCCAGATTCTGGCTATCTTGACCATGTGCTGGAGGAGCTTAAAGCCCAGGGCATAACTGAAGATGAGGAACAGCTCCTGTGAAGAGGATGGGTGTGCTTGAAGGTGAATGATGGTACTAGAACAGAGGTGGCCAAGATCGTTCCTGGAGACCCCACAGTCCTGCAGAGTTTTGATCCAACCTTGATTAAAGGGATAGTTCACCCAAAAAAAGAAAATTCTGTCAACATTTACTCACACATTAAGTTTTTCCAAACCTTTATGAGAAGATATTTTGAAGTAAGCTAAAAACCCATAACAATTGACTTCCGTACTATGGCCAGCTTTAAAACCATTTTTACACTACAAAAACTACCGCGCGCACACATGCACAGTCCAACACAAACACAAAATAAGAATATGCTGCTTTATCCTTTATTAAAACTGCCTTGGTAAAAACTATTTACACTTATGCAGGTACGTTTAGCATTAGAAAATACACTCTTTACTTTAGAAATGAGTGTTGTCCACTGATTAAACATTGGTGAAATACTGCAGATGAGGGAAAACCTAGACATTCACAGAGTTTGTGATGAAGATAAGATTGTTACTTCATGCAAAATGGATTTGAGGATTGAAGATGAATTTAGCTGCTTTATTTTAGAGGTTTACTGTTCTATTCTAAGACAACACGAGGATTAATATCCAGAAAAGGAACCAAAAACATTCCATTTCTCCTGCGTCTGTGTGTTTACTGCGGGCAGCACGGCGAATTGCCATTAGAGTCAGCAGAATGACACACAAGCAAAGTATTGTTCTTGGTAAACATATGCTGGCCTGATGCGGAAAAAATAGCTTTTTCATTTCTTTTTTGTTCATTTAGAATATCCTAATTTGTGTTCTGAAGAGGAATGAATGTCTCGGGGGATTGGAACGACAGGAGGATGAGTAATTAATAACTAAATGATCATTTTTCCTTTAATGACGTTCATACTTAATCAACCGACAATAAGAGGTATCAATTTAAAGATTATCCACATTTAATTGATCGTCAGTTAATAAAAGGCAGGCATAGTAGGAGCACAACTCTTCAGGACTGTCGCACTCCAGGACTGAATTTGGACTCCATTATTAGAACCATTACTGTTTGATTAATGATGGAACAATGGTGTTTGAATGTTGTAATAGAGGTACTATGAGTACATTTAAAATGGGAGCCCAGAAATATGTGTAAAAAACAAAAAAAAACTGAAAACAATGTGACCAGTTGGTACAGATAACTGTAAATGAGGTACGAGCAGATCTGAATTGTATTCTTAATATGAAGTACTTGAGCATGATGTAACACAACTAGGATGAGAATTGGTGAATGGTGAAAGATTTGGAAAGAATGATGAAGCTTTGAAAGACAGCGGAAAGTAAGGAATGTGAGAAAAGCAAGAACGGGAGGTGGAGAGGACTCATGATAGGGGGAAGAAAGATTAAGGAGATGCTGGGGATGGATTTATTTGGTTAAGCTATGTTGCAGAGTTTGTTGTGTGAAATCTTTGTAAATGTGGGTGTATTTAGTCAAATGTGGTACCTCTAACTGGATTACTTTCTCTGTAGACCTGAGAGTTGCATACGAATGCCTGTATTTTAGTTTATATTATCACACGTCATTCCATGTATTCAGTCTTGTGTATTGAGAATTACTATTTTTGTACGGATGATGCAGTTTGGTGTGGGCATAAGATTCAGTTTTGCTGAATCGAAGCTGAACTGATCTTTTTTTTTTTTTATATCAACTTGATTTCATAATGAAAAAGTTTTATAAACCTTGAATTCATTTATGCTGGTTTATATGAGCACGAGAACCCCAACTAAACGCTATTCTTCAAATGATGTACTTTATGCTCCTATATAGACCTCTGAAATAGATACTAAGCCGAAGGAAAATGAATGAATGTTCCTATATAATAAAAGCATCTCTAATCATGGAAACTTTCTGGCACAGAATTAAAAACACAAAGCAAATTTATCTTTTACAAAATAGCATCTTACTTAGAACTGCTAATTAGTTGTCACAATTGCTTATTAATATCAGAATTTTGTCATAATGTTCAGCGTCTTACGAGAAGTTATCTCAGGATTATTCTTTTTTTCAGAATTGTGATTTTATTTATTGCAATTGTGAGAAGCAAGATTTAAACTCAGAAATTTGGAGTTATAAAGTTATAATTGAGATAATAATAATTATTGTAAAAGCGCCATACAAAACTTGAAACGGTTTTTAAAAATAATAATGCTTGCATAATGAATTTAAATTTGCATAGCAAATCAGAATTGCAAGCTAAAGGATGAAATTGGCTGTTTTTTGTGGCAGGGTTTCTTATTCCAGTGCATTGAATGTTTCTATTTTATAAAATATCACATTTCCACGGTACAGAAAACTAATTTGTTGGTTTAAAAATTCTGCTTCACTCAACAAACAGCATTAATTGTGTTCAACTTTAATACAGGGGGGAAGATATAAGCTGGAATGCCATAGCAGAAGGAATAGCACTTCGTAGATGGATAGGAAGATAGATGGATACTTTAATGATCCACAAGGGTCAGTTTTGTAATAGATTGCCAAAATTCCTTGTACAGGAAGTGGAAATTTCGAAAAGGTTTGGCCCTTTTTAACCGTCTCGCTGTCTTTATATCCTGATTTTAGGCCAGTCTGTGTTAGGTCAGTTAATGACCTGTTTTATAATAATCTGCTTGTAATGACCTAAAGATCATGCCATTGTTTGGCATGTGTGTTTGTGTGCATGTGTCAACTCATGCATCATGTGTATGCCTGCATTTGTGCTTGTTTAAACATAAGGAGTGTATGCTATGCATCCACCAACCAGAGGTATGATGTTACTCATCTACATTTCTTCATGATTTCTTTCTGTTTTCATTTCTCTTTTATAATGATATTTTCTTCTATTTTCTTAGTTCACTATATTTTAAGAGCGTTTCATATCAAACATTGTATGTTTCTTTTTGCCAATGCCTGGCATTATGTTCAACTGTAAAATAAGTTTGACCATTGTTTTATAATGCGAAAACCATCTTCTTTTTAAGGTGGTATATTAAAAATTGGAAACAAATCAGACATTGGAGAATCAAACATTTAAAAAAAATACCTGTACATGAAAAAATAAATTATTAATTAAAAAAAACATGTTGAAGAAAAATACCTTTGTCTTCATTGTATCTTTATTGGGCTTTTAAGAATGTATTTTAGATTGTTACATTTTCATTTCAATTTTAAATTATTTAGAAAAATACTACCCAAGTGCTGTTTAGCGGAGAGAAGATTTATTTCATCACATTTTTAAACATTAGTTTTAATAACTTATTTTTAAGAACCAGTTTTTTTTGTCTTTGCCATGATAACAGTACATACTCTTTTACTGCATATTTTGCAAGTATTCAGCATAAAGTGCAGTCTAAATGTTTAATTGGGTTAAGTTAGGTAATTATTCAAGTTATTGGATTACAGTGGTTTGTTCAATAAGCAAAAATATATTCCTTAAAGAGGTTCAGATTAATGACCTGTGTGTGTGTAGAAAAACCAAAGGGAATTCATAAAATGATGCACTTATCCCCCCCCCCTTCCCACATTTGCTACATTGCAACATTATGTTCAAATATTCTTCTATTTTTTTCCACAGCCCCATTTTTTTTAAACAATAATTAAAATAAATAAATGAAAAATGGTTGTTGTACTCCTGACCACTATGGTAATTCAATTGAAATAATACTCAGGACCCTTTTGTTTGATAGGAAAAAAAAGCACATATTTAGGAAGGGTCAAGCACATGGGTGACTAAACTTCTTCTTATGAAGGGCCAAAAACCAAAGTTGATTGAGGCTAGTGGGCCGAAGGTAAATATAGTTTCCATGGGTAATTTCCTAATTTATTTAATAATATTTTAAAATAACTAGAAAACATTGCTTTATATTAACTAATACATATAAAGTAATACTAATACTTGTTTTTACATTTAAAACTTATTACAGTAAAAACAAAAACAATCTCATTTATAACAGAATGGAGTTACTCTAGATTTTACCTTGATTTGCTCTCCGATGTCTTCTGCATAGTCTCTATCCGCCGAGTGATATTATTTACATAAAAAAAAAATCAGATTCATTCATAACATTTCATTGAAACATGCCTTTTTTGTAGCTCAGCATTAAAACAAACGATAAAAAGGTTAAGTCAAATTAGAAATGAAGATCTCTTTTAAAGGCATACGCCCGAACCCTCTCCATCATTCTCACTCTCATCTCAGATGGGATGGTGGACCAAACCAAAGTTTATAATGGGCCTACTTTGGCCCGGAGGCCCTACTTTGGGCATCTCTGGTCAAGCTATTATAATTATGTGGGCTTTATTTGAAAGTTTAAATTAAATTGCAAAATGTAAAAATTGTCAAAGTGACCATCTCGGTAGGTCTAGTGTTAATGACCTAAGAAAACTGGGCACAAAAATATAAATGTTGAGTGCAAATCGGTGGAAATAAATTTAACATGATGTCATAACATTTAAAACACTCGTCAGTATCCCTGTATTGTCACTTTTGTCCAGCAGCAGGAGCTGTTTATTCACTCTGAGCTTGTGAGCTGAGCTGCTCTTTTGTTCAGGGGTCATGAGATAATCCACAGCACTTTGAATGTAATCATTGGTGTTATCATAAGGATTATCTAGAAATCTGTAATCTGTCATTACATTTAAATTCTAGTCATTTGTCATTTTTATTGATATACAGAATATCTGGATTTCTGTCTGTTTCATTTTATTGAAGCTGATGAATCATTTGGAGAGTGATAATGAGCTGCAGGACAGGAAGCGCAACAACATCTGCAATATAGAGGTCACAAAATACTTTGTTTTCCAGGTTGTTCTTTTTTTTTTTCTTAAATTCTTGAAGATGATTTACTTTGTGGTTTAAATACCTGACCTCTTTTTAGTCATCAATCAAGTGAGGTTGTTTATTGTATAATGGAAATTTGTGCACTACATGGGCATCAGAGAGCTGCTATCAAACAATAGAAACATTTATGCATTTAAGGGTTATTTTGGGAGTTATATTGATTTTAACTGATGAAAACCTTTGGAAATACTTTGAGTCTCTACTCGATTTTAGCCTTCTGTTGGTGACTTGTTAAAATCAGTAAATCCTGATGGGATATGGCCCAGTGTCATAGCCTAATAATAATGTGTTGATTGAAGGGGTTTAAAAAAATCCCATCTGGTTTGTAATGTCAATGTGATGGTTTCTATTTATTGTAATCGCTTTTAAATGCGTGCACGATTTTACTTTCGCTTTTCTGTTCGTGATCAGCTTTATTCTGGGAGTTGCTTCACTGACCGCACATTTCATTAGAAAACAAAACAAAATGTGTCAGTGACGCTCCCACTGTGACTTATGTGGTGGTTAAACTGGTAACTGGTTAAACTGGTAACGCCTGGTAACTATAACACCTACAAAAAAAGGGTGTCCCCCTTGTTTTCTACACTAACCCATGATATTTGCAGTAAAACTGTTTATCTATGGAATAACTAACAAGTCACTCATTTATTAGAAATGAATGCACAAATAATTATACCACAAATTATTAATCAATTTTACTTCCAGCGGTTTATGTTCCAGTTGGGAAAGCGAGCTCCACATTGAGTTCTTTTATTGTTATACCCTTCTGTTATACCACTGCTGCAGTAAATCCTTTTTTTTTTAACGTGTTGTCAAATATTTTATTTATTTGGAGTAACAGTATCTCCAGCAGCAAAAGACCATCCACATGGTGGTTTATGGGCATTTTCTAGCTGTTGAGTGTAGACTCGTAATTGCTGTGCATTGTGGGATTGATTGTATTCGCTTCATAACATCCACTTTGGTTTTGGACACCACTTAAAATGTCTGCTTCCTCAAATAGAACACTATTTAAGGGTATAGGGGGCGATTTTACAGCCAATGATTTATTTTAATTATTTAGCCTGACATGTCTACTGTTGGGCGACGCGGTGGCTCAGTGATTAGGAGTATGCATGTTCTCGCCGTGTTCACGTGGGTTTCCTCCGGGTGCTCCAGTTTCCCCCACAGTCCAAAGACATGCGGTATAGGTGAATTGAATAAACTAAATTGGCCGTAGTGTATGTGTGTGAATGAGAGTGTATGGGTTTCCCATTACTGGGTTGCAGTTGGAAGGGCATCAGCTGTGTAAAACTTATGCTGGATAAGTTGTCGGTTCATTCCGCTGTGGCGACCCCTGATGAATAAAGGGACTAAGCTAAAGGAAACTGAATGAATGAATGTTTACTGTTCCAAAGTATTTTTTATTAGTGTTAGTGATTAACTGGGAAAAAGCTTGCTGTTGTTTACCCAGACATTTAAAAAGAACATATTTTAGAGCAGCAATCACAATACAGTGATACTGTGAAACTGTGTTATTTTTATTATACCGTAAAAATTTTCATAAACCTAATTTATTGTCATAAACTTACGTCACCTGCAAGAGCATGACTCAAACTGTCACTTTTCTGACTTAAAAAAAAACAACAAAAAACATCTTAGTTTACATACACAGTTCCGACTGTTTTCTCAGACTTCTAACATTACATTTGGTCTGCTGGACTTGGACGATAAGCATGACTCATTTTCATTCTGCTCATACTTTTGCTTCAAATGAAACCTGTCAAGCTAAAGATTCTTGTAAATCCATCTGTCTTTTATAACTGAAAATTTCTACATGTAAACTCACTAGACATAAATCATATATAAATAGATACGTGAGAGGGATCAAGTTAAATACTAATATATTTTTGTAAAATAATATGCTTTTGCTTATGTTGTTTCAGTTTAAAGGTGCCCTACAAAGAAAATCTGGGTATACCAAGACATAGTAATAATTCATTCATTCATTTATTTTCTTTTCGGCTTAGTCCCTTTATAAATCTGGGGTCGCCACAGCGGAATGAACCGCCAACTTATCCAGCATATGTTTTACGCAGCGGATGCCCTTCCAGCTGCAACCCATCACTGGGAAACATCCATACACACCCATTCACACTCATACACTACGGGCAATTTAGCTTACCCAATTCACCTATAGCGCATGTATTTGGACTTGTGGGGGAAACTGGAGCACCCAGAGGAAACCCACGCCAACACGGGGAGAACATGCAAACTCCACACAGAAACGCCAACTGACCCAGCCGGGGCTCGACCGGGGCGACATTCTTGCTGTGAGGCGAGTGTGCTACCCACTGCGCCACCATGCTGCCATAGTAATAATACTAATAATAAATAAATATAATAATATTAAGAGATCAGTATATGGAAATGGCCATACTGTGAGCCTTATGCTGATGATACACAGGGCAACTTTTTGAGCAATGTTGCTGGGCAACTTTGGGAAATGAGGCTACAAGGAGGTTTCCTGAGACACAAGGAAACACAGATACAATATTGTTGTCCATTCTTAATAGAAAAGTAACCAAGCAACATCACTTTGCAAAATTGCCAGGCAACATTGCTCAAAATGTTGCCCTGTTTATCATCAGCCTCAGATGCCACTCTTTCCTCGTTCTCATGTAAATTCCACGAGTGTAAAACCCCGGTGGACAATCATTATACAAGCAAACTGTTACGAGACTCATGGGCCACGTCCTCATTATTTGCATGTACACCTACTTTAGGTCGTTTACCCGAACCTGACCTGCAACCACATCACCAAGAGAACGCAGTCTCATATGCAGCTCTGAGATCATTAATATGCACGGCTGCGTTAGATAAGCCATAACTCAAACTCATATAGTTGTGAGAACATTGTGAATTGTTTCATAAATTGTGTGTTCGCTATCGAGAAAAACTGTAATCATTCGATATTTGGTTTTGAGTTATGTATAATTTTGGTTGTAAATGTATAAATTATTAGCTACTGCACATAAGTTAAGCAAATACATTTTCTTTGAAGCGTCAGTTTATTGTGTTAATTTGCATACAGATTTTTAAGAAATAAGAAAGAACATTAAGATGTCAATGAAGCTGAAGACAAGAACTGTCATCAGACTTGACCGACATGGCATATTTTCTCTGACAACTGTTTGAGCAGTGTGAAGATGACTTCATTGTCATGTAAATGCTCCTTGAAATAAATATGTAAATATCCTGTCAAAGATGAGTTTCATCTGTGATGAAGGTGTCGTTAATCACTCACTGGAGCCCTAGAGCACTAAATGAACATTCAGGCACAACTAGTTTATCTTGTTTAATTCTTCAGTCCCTCAACCACACAAGTAAATTGCTCAACGTTAATACTACAAATACTGTACATTTTAAACTGTACAAATTAAATTACTTTATGGTATATTCAATGATAATAAATGATTAGATCTTTTTTTTTTGAATACTTAGGCTCAGTTCACCCAAAATATGCAAGACCTCTCATCATTTACTCACCTTTGCCTTGTTGGATTTATTTATTTTTTGTTCTGTTGAAACTGGATAGCAGGGACGTCCATAGTATGTTTTTTGTAACTCTATATGTCAATAGTTACTGGTTCTCATTCATTTTCCTTCGGCTTAGTCCCTTATTTATTAGAGGTTGCCACAGCAGAATGAACCACCAACTATTCCGGCATATGTTTTGCGCAGCAGATGCCCTTTCAGCCACAAAAAATGGGAAACATCCATACACTCTCTCATTCACACACACACACACACACACACACACACACACACACACACACACACACACACACACACACACAC
>CAIGQW010054073.1:4412687-4424236 GCA_903798125.1 Danio choprae | reverse complement strand
GCAACCACAACTATGGCTGAAAGCACAACATCTGCAGGGGCAACAGCATCTTCTCATGCTATATTCACCTCAACTGTTGATTCAACCCTTACAAGTAATGCAGAAACAATGACTTTGGCATCTGATACAGCAACCACAACTACAGCTGAATCCACAACAGCTGCTGGGGCATCAACAACAACCTTTGATGTCATATCCACATCAATGCTATCCTCAACTGTGGTGTCAAATTCAACAAGTAATACAGAAACAGCTACTACATCATTTGATACATCAACAACAGCTGAAGCTCAAACAACAACAGCTGCTGAGGAAACAGCAAAAACTTATGATGGCACATCCACCTCATTGGTATCCTCAAATGTAGAATCAACCTCAACAACTGAGACAGACTCAGTGACTGCAGCACCTGATACAGAAACAACAACTACAGCTCAATCCACAACAACTGCTGGGGCAGCAACAACTTTTGATTCCACATCCAACTCATGGGTATCCTCAACTGTGGAGATAACCTCAACAAGTAATGCAGAAACAATGGCTATAGCACCTGATAATGCAACCACAACTGCACTTGAAACTACAACAGCTACTGGAGTAACAACCACAATTTATGATGCTAAATCCACATCACCAATATCATCAACTGTAGAATTAACATCAATAACTAATGCAGACACAATGACTACAGCAGCTGAAATAGCAACCACAACTATGGCTGAAAGCACAACATCTGAAGGGGCAACAGCATCTTCTGATGCCATATTTATCTCAACAGTATTCTCAACTGTGGAGTCAACCCTTTCAAGTAATGCAGAAACAGTGGCTTTGGCACCTGATACAGCAACCACAACTATAGCTCAATTAACAACAGCTTCTGGGGCAGCAACAACAACAACTTATGATGCCACATTCACCTCATCTGTGTCCTCAACTGGGGAGTCAACTTCAACAAATACTTCAGAAACAATGACTACAACACCTAATACACCAACTAGAACTACGTCTGAATCCACAACAGTCACTGGGGTAACAACGACATCTTATGATGTCACATCCACCTCACCAGTTTTCTCAACTGTAGAATTAAAATCAAGAATTAATGCAGACACAATGACTTCAGCATCTGATACAGAAACCACAACTACAGCTCAATTCACAACAACTGCTGGTGCAGCAACAACAACTTTTGATTCCACATCCACCTCAGCAGCATTCTCAACTGTGGAAACAACCTCAACAAGTAATGCAGAAACAGTGACTTCAGCACCTGATAATGCAACCTCAACTGTATCTGAAACCACAACAGCTGCTGAGGAAACAGCAAAAACCTATGATGGCACATCCACCTCATTGGTATCCTCAAATGTAAAATCAACCTCAACAACTGGGACAGGCTCAGTGACTACAGCACCTGATACAGAAACAACAATTACAGCTCAATCCACAACAACTGCTGGGGCAGCAACAACAACTTTTGATTCAATATCCACCTCATCGATATCCTCAACTGTGGAAACAACCTCAACAAGTAATGCAGAAACAATGACTTCAGCACCTGATATTGCAACCTCAACTGTATCTGAAACCACAACAGCTGCTGGTGAAATAACAAAAACTTATGATGCCACATCCACCTTATCAACTGAAGAGCCAATGTCAACAAACAATGAAGAGACACTGACCACAGCAGCTGATACAGCAACCACAACTATGGCTGAAAGCACAACATCTGCAGGGGCCACAGCATTTTCTGATGCTATATTTACCTCAGCTGTTGATTCATCCCTTACAAGTAATGCAGAAACAATGACTTTGGCATCTGATACAGCAACCACAACTACAGCTGAATCCACAACAGCTGCTGGGGCATCAACAACAACAACCTTTGATGTCACATCCACATCAATGCTATCCTCAACTGTGGTGTCAAATTTAACAAGTAATAAAGAAACAGCTACTACATCATTTGATACATCAAGCACCGCTCAAACCACATCAACTGCTAGAACAACAACACGTTTTGATGCCACATCCACCTCCCCCATGTTCTCAACTGTTGAGTCAGCCCTTACAAGTAATGCAGAAACATTGACTTTGGCACCTGATACAGCAACAACAACAACTACAGCTCAATCCACAACAGCAACAGTGACAATAGCACCTTATAATGCAACCACAACTGCATTTGAAACTACAACAACATCTTATAATGCCACATCCACCTCACCAGTTTTCTCAACTGTAGAATCAAAATCAAGAAATAATACAGACACAACAACTTTAGCAACTGATACAGAAACCACAACTACAGCTCAATCCACAACAACTGCTGGGGCAGCAAGAACAACTTATGATGACACATCCACCTCACCAGTATCCTCAATTTTGGAATCATTGTCAATAACTAATTCTGACATAATGACTACAATAACTGAAATGGCAATCACAACTACAGCTCAAGCCACAACAGCTGCTGGGGCAAAAACAACAAGATCTTCTGATACCATATCCACCTCATCTGTGTTCTCAACAGTAGAGTCAAGTTCAGTAAGTAATGCAGATAGAGTCACTATAGCAGTTGATACAGCATCCACAAGTTCTTCTCAAACCACAACAGTTGCTGGGGCAATGGCAACAGCAGTCACCTCACCAGTATCCTCAAATGTGGAATCAACATCAAACACTAATTTTGAAACAATGACTACAGAACCTGATACAGCAAGCACAACTGCAGCTCAAACCACAACAGCGTGGGCAACAACAACTTATGATGCAACATCTACTTCACCAGTTTCCTTATTTGTGGATTCAACATCAGTAACTAATGCCAACACAATGACGACAGCACCTGACACATCAATAACAACTACAGCTCAAATCACAACAGGTGCTGGGGCAAAAATATCATTTTATGATGCCACATCAACCTCATTTGTATCATTAACTTTGGAGTCAACCTCAACAAGTAATCCAGAAACAATTATGATAACACCTGATACAGGATCTATAACTACAGCTCTAACCACAACAGCTGCTGAAGCAATAACAACATCTTATGATGCCACATCCACCTCACCAGTATTCCCAACTGTGGAAGCAACAACTGATGCAGACACAATTACTACAGCACCTGATACAGTAAGCACTATGATGATTGAAACCACAAAAGCTACTGGGACAACAACAACAAATTTGGATGTTCAAACCACCAGTCTAATATCCTCAAATGCTGAATCAACAACAATAACCGATGAAGCAATTAAAACTACAGGTCATACCACAACAGTACTTGGGGCAACAATATCAACCTATGATGCAACATCCACTTCAACAGTGAATGTTGTAATGACTACAGCTGCTGGGGCGACAGCTACAACTTATGATGCCACATCCACCTCATCTGTATCTTCAACTGTGGAGTCAACCTCAACAAGTAATGCAGAAACAGTGACTGCTGCGCATTATATTGCAACCACAAGTAAGGCTGAAACCACAACAGCTGCTAGAATAACAACTTATAATGCCATACCCACCTCATCAGTATCCTCAATTGTGGATTCAACTTCAAAAACTAATGCAGACACAACAACTACAGCACTTGATACAGCAAGTGCAACTATGGCTGAAACCACAACAACTGCTGAGGCAACAACATCAACAAATTTGGATGTTAACATAGCAGTTCTTCCAGTAACAACTACTGATGCAATATCACAAAGTTTGGATGCACCAACCACAACTTTAGCTGAAACAATGTTTGTTGCAAGCACAAAAAATATAGGATCAGCAACCACTACTATGGAATGGACTATGGTTGAAACAACACCAGACCTTCCAAAAACAACCACTAGTGCAACAAAAACAATTTCTGATGCACAAACCACCTCTTTACCACCATCAACTGTAGCACAATCTTTAGCTCATGTAGCAACCACAACTCTGCCTGCCAACACAGCTTTTGGTGCAAGCACAACTAATATGGACAATACAACTCCTCCAAAAATCTCAACTGCTGCACCAATATTAACATCCGATGAAGCATCCACAACTACACCTGAATCCTTTATAACTAATCATACAACAGTGGCAATTTTGGCTGCCACACCCCTGTATACATCATCCTCAACTTCAGAAACAGTGTCAACAATTGATGCACCAACCACCACTATGCCTGAAACAGTAACAAATATTAGTGCAACAGCAGGTTTGCATAGCACAACAACGTTTTCAACATCCTCGGATATAGCATCAAAGTTAACAGATGCTGCAACTGCAACTATTCTTGTAAACACAGCAACTGTTAGGGCAACAACTTTGGATCCCACAGCAACTTTTTCAGCATCCTCAAATGTAACTGAAATGTCAACAACTCATGCCGCAACCACAGCAATACCAGTAAATACAACTAATGGTGGCACATCAACAGCTTTGGATGATACAACCACCTCTCAAATATCCTCAACAGAAGCATCAATTTTAGCTACAGATGAAGCAACCACGGTTACAACTGAAACCACAACTTATAATGGGGAAACAACATTAACTTTGAATTCCACAATCAACCCACCGTCTGTATTTTCAACAACCATTAGTGCAACAACTTTGACTGAAGTAACCAACCTTCCATCATCTTTAAATGAAACAAAAATGCTGAAAACTAATGCATCAACTATAACTATGCCTGAAACTACAACATACCTTCAAACAACAACTTCTGATAAAGCATTATCAGCTTTTGCTGTAACAACAAGGCCTGAAACATCCTCATTTCCAACAACTAATTCTGAAACCACAACAGAAATTGGTTTTATAACAATTTCCTCAACCGCACTTCAAGCCTCATCAACGATTGCTCCAAAATCAACAGATTTAGCAACCACTTCAGTGGAAACAGTCCCTCAAACAACATCTGTTCTTGAATTAAATACAAATTTGTCTAACACAACATCTCCAACATCTTCAGCATTAACACCAATGTTGGCAACTGAATCAGCAACCACAACTATCTCTGAAACTACATCAGCTATTAGTGTGGCAACAGAAACTTTGGATACTAACATTACATTGGCTACAAATCCTCCAACAACTCCTATTGTGGCTGAAACCATTTTACTTCCTACAACTACTGGTGAGACATGTGCAACTACTACTGCTATTCAAATTACTACTTATACAAATACAGCACCAACCACTACAAAATGTATTGAGTCATTCTCATTGTTTGTCAATTCTAATGATACATAAAACAACATATATGATGTCTGCCATGTTCACAGTATAATTTAAAACGTTTCTGATGCAGTGGTAATATTTGTGCTTCAGGCTTAAAGAGATAGTTCACCCAAAAATGTAAATTCTGTCATCACGCTTCACTTATTACAAACCTGGTTGAGTTTCTTTCTTTTGTTGAAGTACAATTCTTTAGAGAATGACTTTGACCTCCATATTATTTTTGTTCCTACTGATGATAAAGGAGAAGTTTACTGTTCAGTAAAACTGAAAATTCTGTCTTAAAATTTGAGTGGTCTGACAATTAGTCTAACACAGTAGACTGCAGAGAAATTTAAACAAGAAACCCTAACACACACTAAATACTAGAGGTGTAATGGTACACAGAAGTCATGGTTCAGTACATACCTCCAGTTTTGGGGTCACGGTTTAATATGGGTTTGATTAGATACAACAGGAATAAGCAACAAATCTCCCAATGCTTGCTTGTTTATTTTGAACAGGCATACTTGTTGTGTCACAGTCAGCTACAGAAATGAAAGTCTACTTGACAATCAAAAGTATAAAATAAGTAGAATAATGAAAAATAAAATCAGGAGACTGCGTATTAAACTTTCAAAGGAACCCAACCCTCTCCTAAAACATCAGAAAAACAGTCAATCTGCATACGATTTAGCAAGCTTAAAAAACTGAAATCTCTTTTAATGAAAATGCTGTCTCTATGTCCATCCATAACAGCTGGTGCAGTGGACAACAACTGCTCAGTCTTATATCAGTGTATAGAGAAAGAACTGCATAGGAAATGAGACAGAAGCTGAGACATAGAATCTGTGATTGTGAAGTGATTGCGGCGATAATCAAACCACATAGTAATGATCATTCAGCAAATAGCTACAATTGCATATTTTAAACAGACAAGGTCAAATTTACATACTGCCATTTTAAATAATCTGCTCCTACATATTTTGCATCTGAAAGGGACACATCAAAGTCACAAAATTAAGTGAAATTGATTTATAAACTAATTTCGAGAGGATCACGTGCTTATGATTGCTTGCGGCTGGTCCTGCATTATCCAATTTATGATTCACCCATTAGACGATTCCTAAGCCACTATTAATACCCTAAGTTCCATATAATAATAATCCCCCCTTCCACCCCTACTCCTTTCCTAGGGTGGCACAGTGGCCCAATGTTTAGCACTGTTCCTTCACAGCAAGAACGTCACTAGTTCTAGTCCATACCAGGCTAGCCGACGTTTCTGTGTGTTTGCACATTCTCCCCGTGCTCGTGTGGGTTTCCCCCGGGTTCCCCGGTTTCATCCCACCATCCAAAAACATGCAACTTAAGTTAAATGACTAATCCAAATGAGCACCATAGACATGGTCCTAGTAAGTAGCTATCTCTTAAGAGCAATCACTATCTGTTCATTAGCTACTACAGCAGGGGAGTTCTTGAAATCTACCTGAGTTCAAACTCCCCTCTCACCTTGCAAATGTGAGGGAGCCCCGGGCTCAAGGATCTATGAGCTCAGGGCTCTCTCTCAGAACAGCATGCCAAACAAGCTTTATAATCAATCATCAGCTCAGTGTGAACTCTTGAAATAGTGTCCATGTCTTTTTATCACAAATGTAGTAAATCCTGCTACATATTATTATTATTCAGGCCCTAACTATCTAAGTACAATTTCATCATGCAGTGATGCTTTATATATATAAATGTACTGCTAATATTTTATCATTAATCTCCTTTTTTCTTTCTTCCTTTTCTCTCTTTTTTCTTTCACTCTGCAGTAACAACTCCAGTTCCAGCAACTCTGAATCCAATAGAAACACCAACTGTGTAAGTGCAATTAATAAAAATAACAATTGGATTTTTTAAGTATATAGTTTCATTTCATTGATCTTATTCATCATTTTTATCTACCTCCCTTTCAGGATCGGGGCAGTAATTATTTACATCCAGCTCATATTCATCACCCTGGGCCCCATACCAAGTGAAAGTACAATAATGCAGTTGGTTAACGCTATGATGGACTCACGTTTCAGAACCAAACGAGATGTAAGCACACAAAGCCTGAACACCCCTGTGAGCATTGTGAATGTTACTTATACAAGTGAGTTTTCTCTCCTCCATTTAGTCACCAATACTACTTATTACAATAAAATGATATCCCCATACAGCATCAGCTAATATGTATTATGTGCTTTACCTTTTTAAGAAATCTCTGACAAATCATATGCCCTCAATTTTGGATTTGAAATCGCCCATGTTTCCATGTCTGAGAAACTTGAACTCAGGAATGACACATATAAGTTAATCCAGGACTCTATAAATAAACTGGTGAGTTTGAGAAAAAGTATTATAAAAAATATAGCTTTTTAAAAATAAATAATAATAAAAGCTTTGATTTTGATTACGTTAACTTCTGCTATAAGCTTCAATTGTTACTTCATTAATTAATTTCCTGTCATGTTTGTTTCAGCTGAACCAAATCCTAAATAACCCCACAGCCACTCCATTTGTGTTCAAAAATGCCAATTTCACGTAAGACATAAACCTTCAGAGCAGACATGTCCGCTGATTTCAAGCACATGAAGATCTTTTTGAGGTGTTCATTTATCAATGTTGATTTTATTTTTCTCCCCAGGGGTAATTCCACCTCTATTCAGGCAAATGTGTACTATGTATTCTCAGAAAGTGACATCACACAACCCAATGCCTTTATTAATGCACTTCTTTTGGTTAACAAAGGTGTGTACTTCTGCTCTTAAATTTGATTATTATTAATAGCTTTGTAAATTATTGTCTTATTTGATTTATTTTACACCTTGTCATCAACAGATGTGGTTCCCACCACTACACCTGCTGCAGCAAGAACCACCTATTACTCCATAGTGCTGAACACTACAGTCTCAAGCAACAGCACAAATGCAGCATGGGTTGTGGCCATTATTGTACCCTGTGCGATTGCTATCATCCTCGTACCTTGCTGGATTCTACTTTGTGTAAGTTTCATTAAAAAAAATGAAAGAAGAAAATATGCATATTATAATTGATTTGATTTATTTATTTCGAACAGAAAAATTCATTCATTCATTCATTTTCATTTCGGCTTAGTCCCTTTATTAATCTGGGGTCGCCACAGCGGAATGAACCGCCAACTTATCCAGCATATGTTTTACGTAGCGGATGCCCTTCCAGCTGCAACCCATCTCTGAGAAACATCCATACACACTCTCATTCACACTCATACACTACGGACAATTTAGCTTACCCAATTCACCTGTACCGCATGTCTTTGGACTTGTGGGGGAAACCGGAGAACCCGGAGGAAACCCACGCCAACACGGGGAGAACATGCAAACTCCACACAGAAACGCCAACTGACCCAGCCGAGGCTCGAACCAGCGACCTTCTTGCTGTGAGGCGAACGTGCTATCCACTGCGCCACCGTGAGGCCCTGAACAGAAAAATCATACATAAAAATTCTTTAACAAAAAATACATTTCAACATGGTCAAAATGGAGCGGGATGAAGCACAAGCTTATTATTTTCCCACCCCATTACCACACACATCATTTGTCTATTACTTCAACTTATTTCTTCTTTTTACATGAGACATATTTGATTCTTTTGGCATCTTTGACATATTATATGTTTGATTCCATTTGTACATTTACATTTTATAACATAGACCCAAAAAAACCACATAGTATTGCAAACAGCTGTTATATATAATTTCATCATACCTTTTTCATTTTATTCTTTTTAATCACCTCTATTCATCATTATATTTCTTTAATAATATATATTTATACAACGTTTTAATTTGATTAATATCCTGACCTTGTTTAAGAATCTGTTCTAGACTGTTCCATAATTTCACACCACATACAGACACACACACATTTTTTAAAGTTGTCCTTGTTTTCAACCTCCTAAAATTTTGTTCTTCTCCCAGATTATATCCCCCTTGTCTTTCTTCAAAAAACTTTTGTATGCATTTCGGAAGTAATTTATTCCTAGCTTTAAACATAAATTGTGCTGTTTTAAATGTAACCAATACATTGAACTTAAGTATCTTCAATTTTAAAAATGAAAGATTTGTATGCTCCAAATTGAAGTGATAATGGTGAAGTGATGTGATACCTGAAAGCTATGAAGGCTCCTAAGGTTAATTCTAATCTAACAATGCTATCTCTTGCTTGTCAGTGTTTGCTCTGTGGTTGCTGTACATCAATAAGACGACGATGGCGCAACAGAAGAAGAGACTCATACAATCTGCAATACACACCTCGAAACAGCCTCTTCTAGACAACTGGAGAATGATTTCAAGAAGAGGAATACATCATGACAAAATTAATAACACTAATTACTTCTATTACTAATCCAAATTATGACTGTTTTTATCTCCAAGTTTAGCTTTAACTTTCCATAATGAATACGCTATCTTTGAAATTTTATAATAGACTATTTATTTCTTGTATCTGTATTGCTGGACAGACATGCTTCAAAATGTTTGATAAATGTGATTTATTTTCAGAATTGTATTGTCCAGTGATAAAATGTATTTATTATGTATGTGAGGTTCACTTTAAGTTTCCCCCAAATTAATTTATTTGACATTACTCATTTCATTTGCTGGGGCTATGTGGACCATGTTTAACTTATTTACACTTTGATTAACTTTATTTCTATGTAACTCAAAGAAAAAATCATTGTGCGCTTCACAGATATATATGTAACATAGCAGCAACATACACAGCTTGACACAAATTTAGATATTTTTTCTGTATAACTGCATATCTTAACAATCACTTCTCTTAGAAATGACCACTTCTGTAAGTTTGCTAACAGCTGCTTAAAGGAAATTTACCTATTAAATCAGAAGTTATCAGGTACCATTTATGCATGACCAAGTGACTAATGATAATCTAATACACTGAATAAAATCTTTCATTGTTGAACATTGATGTTTATTTTGTTTGCATTTTTAACAATAATGAAAATGTTAAAGCTGTAGGGCAGATTGTAACATCTGTTACAGTCATAGGTATCACTTTGTTTCTTTAATGTTAACAAACATTATGTCAATAATAACTACTGTTATCGTTAAAAAGAGAGAAATTTAATTTATAATCTTTTCTAAAAGAAAAGAAAAGAACAGAAAAGAAAAGAAAAAGAAAGAACTATGGACTCAAACGGTGTTTCGTCAAAACATATATTTGTTTTTGGCTGAATGAAACTGTTTTCTGGAAGGCAAATGCTGGAATTACAGTGACAGACATGGAACTAAGGAGAGGCAAACAACAACACAGTCCAACAACAGGGGGAAACGGTGAGTAATGCAGGGCAGTTGTGGATAGAAAAGGAAGCTGTGCAAGAAAGGAAGGTGCTGAGAAATACTGCAGCAGAAAGGATCTCCAATTCAGAACCGGTGTAGCAGCCTGGCGGAGGAAACCAGCAGCCTCACAGGTGGAGCAAAAACAAGACAAGACTTTAGAACAAGACAACACAAAACAGACGGAGAGATAAAGTCAAAGCAAACAAACTAAAAACGACAACATATATTACCAAGCTGTAGAAAATACTAAATGCAATGAAATCAGGAGAGCATGATGTCTAGAAACAACAGGGGATTACCCTTAAATTAAAATAAACCAAAGAGCAGGTCTACAAAACAATTAAATGAAATCAATTATGTAAAATAATTCTGAGACAATTAAAGAAACATTAACCATAAACAACACACCGGGCTGCCAGGTCAGAACTCTGGCGGGCACAGCAGCTACAGTCACTCTTTAATTTTATAAATCGTATTTATATAACATTATAATTCATTCATTCATTCATTTTCTTTTCGGCTTAGTGCAATTATTAATCAGCGGAATGAACCGCCAACTTATCCAGCATATGTTTATGCCCTTCCAGCTGCAACCCATCACTGGGACAACCCCAGTTCATTAAAGTAAAATGCATAGACTTTTCATTTTACTTTAAAGAGCGGTGTCCACATTTGTTTTAAACCAAAAAAATATTCTGAATAATAAAAGCCATCTATGCAAAGTAAAAATCATTAATCTTTTAAAAATTATATAAGTAGGTGTATATATAGGCTATTTATATACTGACGATAATAATAAAAACGTTAAAATACAAGAAACATAAACAGCCTACAGACATCATCACGTCCACTCGAGTGTTTTATATGTAACCAATTGGCGCTCTCTTGCGGCTCATCAGTGTAATGGAATCTATTTATGGAGAATCTATCTATCTATCTATCTATCTATCTATCTATCTATCTATCTATC
>CAIGQW010054073.1:4372056-4393589 GCA_903798125.1 Danio choprae | reverse complement strand
GTGTGTGTGTGTGTGTGTGTGTGTGTGTGTGTGTGTGTGTGTGCTGAGAGCTCCCACAGCTGAGCTGATTAATATTCACAACCATTCAAATATGGTCAATGATGACCTTCTAAATCTAGAGGTAATTAAAGTGATAAAAAACAACAACATAAAAAACCATTTCTGGCTAATTGTTTGAGCTTACCTAAGCCACATAATCACTACGTAGATATGAATTAATGCAGTGTACTGTATGGCACCTTTAATAACATAATCTTTATATTTGGGTGACCTAAAACTTTATGGCACTGTAAAGTTTTTGGAGCAAGATGACAACCAAGAGATTTTCAAACAGGAACAGTAATGCTAATTAAGAACCCGTCAGGCAGAGAATTCAAATCTAAAAGATTTTCAATTCAGTAAACAAGTTGCTTAAAGCTTGTGCATATCACATGCTCTTGTTCAGTATGTCTTTAGGCTTATTTGTTATCTTTCAAGCCACAATTTTGCTGTTGTTATTCATCAAACATTCAACCACTGGTTAACAAAGACAGAAATCACATTTTTAATTTTATATGGTACAGATAATATGAATTTGTACATATAATAACAATGAATACATTTTATGCTGCTATTTGGTGACTATTGTAACTGAAGCCAAAACTAAAATACCCTAATTCATATTTATAGATAGCAGCATCAGTTATCAAATTTGTTAATTTATGGTGCTTGCCATTTATTTGCATTTATGCAAAAAAAAAAATAATAATAATAATAATGACATTCATTCATTTTCATTTCGGCTTAGTCCCTTTATTAATCTGGGGTCGCCTCAGCGGAATGAACCGCCAACTTATCCAGCACATGTTTTACGCAGCGGATGCCCTTCCAGCTACAACCCATCACTGGGAAACATCCATACACACCCATTCACACACATACACTACGGACAATTTAACTTACCCAATTCACCTATAGCGCATGTCTTTGGACTTGTGGTGGAAACCGGAGCACCCGGAGGAAACCCACGCCAACACAGGGAAAACATGCAAACTTCACACAGAAATGCCAACTGACCCAGCCGAGGCTCGAACCAGCGACCTTCTTGCTGTGAGGCGATCGTGCTACCCACTGCGCCACCGTGAGGCCCTATAATGAAATTTTCCTGACAAAAATAACATACACAGACAGCTCTGTTTAAATGACAGCAGTGGAAAGTGTTTTTAGAGACAAAATGGAAATAGTTTTGATAATTAATCTTTAGTAGATTGCATATCTATATATCGATTAACGTTTTTTTGATAAACTACACTGTAAAAAAATATCCGTAAATTAGCAGTTTTCCGTATTTTTTGATTCATGTTTTTATTTTTCTCTGTTTATGTATGCTTTTGAATTGCATTATGGGATCTTGATCTTTCTAGAACTTTCATTCATTCATTTTCTTTTCGGCTTAGTCCTTTCATTAATCTGGGGTTGCCACAGCGGAATGAAATGCCAACTTATCCAGCATATATTTTACGCTGCGGATGCCCTTCCAGCCGCAACCCATCACTGGGAAACATCAATACACACTCATTCACACACATACACTATGGACAATTTAGCTTATCCAATTCACCTATACCGCATGTCTCTGGACTTGTGGGGGAAACCGGAGCACCCAGAGGAAACCCACACAAATACGGGGAGAACATTCAAACTCCACACAGAAATGCCAACTGACTCAGCCGAGGCTCGAACCAGCAACCTTCTTGCTGTGAGGCGATTGTGCTACCCACTGCGCCTCACAAAAAATGACTTATTAACATTTTTAATAGTTTAAAGTGATATTTTGTCTGGGTTGGTGTATTACCCTACAAAAACCTTGTAATAAATCAAGTTTATTTGTTTATCTGTAATAAA
The DNA here is from genome assembly GCA_903798125.1 of Danio choprae. Taxonomy (NCBI): domain Eukaryota; kingdom Metazoa; phylum Chordata; class Actinopteri; order Cypriniformes; family Danionidae; genus Danio; species Danio choprae. The sequence continues at coordinate 4,391,705 of CAIGQW010054073.1, read as the reverse complement.
TCAAGTACTATTTCCAATAGAAAAAGTATTATGTTTACAGTCTTCTAGTTGTATGTAGGGAAACTGTAGGGGAAATCAGCATGACTTAAATAACTTATGAACTACAGCTACAATTGATTTAAAAATGCTTGCTTGTTTTTATTATTAAAGCTCATATCTTCTGGCAAGGCTGACGATAGTACAATTTTAATGAAATATTACTGTTACTTCTTAATTTCACAGTGGTTCACATTCAGTGCATTTGAAGTATAGGGTTGGTTGCTGCTCAACTGGCCATACTGGTTCTGTCTGTGACAGTACATGCAACAAATATGTGCAACTTCAAAGCAAACAACAGAGAGCAAAAAATTATCTGTTTATTGATACACTGATTTTATATCATGTTTACACAGCACAAAACTCAATTGTTAAACAGCATTTCTGATTACATGACATCCAAAATATCATCCTGTGCTTCATCCCATGCAGGGCCTACTAATAATTTTTATTTAATCTTTTTCGTCATTGCCCTTATCTATTTTGTGCTTTGGATTTATGGATACCTGTAGCAGTAAAAGCAGTGAACAGGGCTGACACTAACAGAACTGTTTTCATGCCCATTCATCTCTTTGTCTCTATAATCCATAAAACATTCTCACAGACCATACTGTACCATTACACGCATTTATTGTATGATAATCCCCTTTGTTCCAACTGATCACTTACATCCAAACCTGTCACTGCAGCTGGGTGCAGCACTGTGAATGGGATGAAGGGAAAGAAATAGGACAGTAACAGGAATAGATAGACAATGCAGTTGCCAATGAAAGAGGTAGGATATGTGGAGGAACTGTGAAGCAGTGCAAAAGAAGACATTTAGATGAGAGTCACAATAAATTTAATTGCATTCTTGTCATGAAAATGTGTCCTGAAATATTTTACACATGAAAAAAAAATAACAGACCACTTTTTGGTATGGGTTTTAGTCAAATGTTAAGATATTTAGGCTACTCTATGAAGATATTCATTTGCAAATCCCAGTGTTGACAGGAATGCCTTTAGAGTGGATTTTTTACATGACAGTATTCAAGTTTCTTAATCCTTTGGTTTAAGCCATAACTGGCTCTTTAAATTACTCTTTGATATTTGAGAAGTGGTCTGCATCTCCTGCTGCATTAAATCACCTGTGTATTAGTTGTTGTTTGACTCCTGTAAATGACATAATTATTCCTTCACACACAAAAAAATCTCAGTGAGAATATTGGCTATGTATATTATCACACACATTCAGAAATTGTTGTACTAAACTGGTGCAGTACCTTTTTAAATTATGCATTTGTATATAAAAAGGTCTATATTGGTATCTTAAAAGTATATTAATAAAGGGTGCAAAAATGTTCTCTTTAAACCCCTTGAAAAAGTGCCAACCCTGGTTAGATTACATATGTAATGAACCGCCAACTTCATTGCCCTTCCAGCTGAAACCCATCACTGGGAAACATCCACACACACTCATACACTACGAACAATTTAGCTTACCCAATTCACTTATAGAGCATGTGTTTGGACTTGCTGGAGAAACCGGAGCACCCGGAGGAAACCTACGCCAACACAGGGAAAACATGCAAACTCCACACAGAAATGCCAACTGACCCAGCCGAGGCTCGAACCAGCGACCTTCTTGCTGTGAGGCGATCGTGCTACCCACTGCGCCACCGTGAGGCCTCACAGTAATGTAAAAACAGAAATTATACCAAGTATTTTTCATATTATTTATTAAGTTACCCATTAAATTGTATTTTATTTACACCTACCTCCACCCAATCCTAAACCTACCCCTTACAGTAAGCATGTCATGATTTTGCAAAGTACGTTGCAGTCCTGTATTAACAGCTGTGTTGACCCTGGAACATCATTTTTGTTCAAAAATGTAATCCATACCTATTCCCTACCCCCAAACCCAACCATAACTGTAAATTAATTCTAAAATCAAAGGGGAATAATAGTTGGATAACAATCATGTAAAAGTGCATAAACCTAACCGTAAGCTTAAACTTAACTCTAAACGTATCCCTTAATTCTGATTGGCTGATTGGAATGTTGTTCCAGGATCAACATAGATGTTAATCCAGGAACATGTCCTACTTGGTGAAATCAGGTTGACAGTAATGTACAAATATTAATTATTATCGTACAGTGTCACAAAAAGTATGCTACATTGATGTGAGTATCTGCAGTTGTATGCCATCTAGACTTTACCTGCTCCTGAGCAGATCTGAGTTTACAGACCTGTTGCTATGACAACTACTCCTCGATGAATTTCTATATTGGATTGTGTTTTGTGTATTGGATTGTGTTAAATCGTCACTAATCAAATGCCTCTGAGTAATCCACAAACGAAAAACAGACCCCAGAACCAGAATTCAGCATTGAAGAGTTAGTTGGGACAGACTGTTACCTGAACAGAGAGAGAGAGAGAGAAAATAAAATAAATAAAAGACTCGTTATTCTGGTATACTCCACAAAAGACTTCAAAAGTGCTCTTTGTCATAATTATAAATGTTTATAGTGTAACAACTTAAAACCATTGTCATTGTATCTTATAATGGAAAATATTTACAAGTAAAATTATATGATAAGCCAGTTAAAAATAACTTTGCTGTAAATATATCAACCAGCTTTGTTTGTATTTGGGACTTTAATTAGTCACTCTGGTGGGAAATCCACATTTTTTTAGACTGATGAATGCAGCCCCACCTTGATTTATAATAAGACGTTATGTTGCATCGCATTCAGATTACTCTTTATAAAAAGAATCTTGGTCCACCTCATTCTTTAGGCATTTAAGTTTGTCCAAAATTATATATTTGTGCAGCCAACACCCTCTCATGCAAAATGTTGCGACTTGAATGTTCCTTAAACAAGATTCTTGTGAAACATTTCAATTAAAATGATGGTTTTTACTTTTTTCCCTTAGGCATTTGAGAAGTTGTGATGAGCTCTTTTTTTGCCTTCTCATGTAATGACAGTATGACGTCCTAATTTTTCAACAAAGAATTGACGTAGAATGTGATGCATGAAGGGCAACAACCCAGTGTCCTTTATAAATGTAATAATCTATGAAAACATTTAACAAATCTCTCTCTCTCTCTCTCTCTCTCTCTCTCTCTCTCTCTCTCTCTCTCTCTCTCTCTCTCTCTCTCTCTCTCTCTCTCATACACAATACACAAAAAATTACTTACAAAAAGGTGTTATATATAATACACACATATCAGTGGTGTAGTCCTAAAAAATAAATGATTCAACCCTACTGTCAGCCATCTGATATTATAAACAAACAACATACATGTTTCTAAAGCAGATACATGCTATGACAGCCATTTAATTTGTTTAACTTCATGAAAATAATAGAACAATACATATAAATTATATTAAATATGTCTTTTGCTAGGCGACGCAGTGGCGCAGTGGGTAGCACAATCACAGCAAGAAGGTTGCTGGTTCGAGCCTCGGCTGGGTCAGTTGGCATTTCTATGTGGAGTTTGCATGTTTTCCCCATGTTCGCGTGGGTTTCCTCCTGGTGCTCCGGTTTCCCGACATGCGGTATAGGTGAATTGGGTAAGCTAAATTGTCCTTAGTGTATGAGTTTATGTCTATGTTTCCCAGTGATGGGTTGCGGCCGGAAGGGCATCCGCTGCGTAAAACATATGCTGGATAAGTTGGTGGTTCATTCCGCTGTGGCAACCCCAGATTAATAAATGGACTAAGCCGAAAAGAAAATGAATGAATGAATGTCTTTTGCTAAAGTGGTTTTACTCTAAAGTTTACAGGAATCAAAGTCAAATATCTGAACAAATTATATTCAAAACTTCATTCATTCATTCATTTTCTTTTCGGCTTAGTCCCTTTATTAATCTGGGGTCGCCACAGCGGAATGAATCGCCAACTTATCCAGCATATGTTTTACGCAGCGGATGCCCTTCCAGCTGCAACCCATCTCTGGGAAACATCCATACACACCCATTCACACTCATACACTATGGACAATTTAGCTTACCCAATTCACCTATACCGCATGTCTTTGGACTTGTGGGGGAAACCGGAGCATCCGGAGGAAACCCACGCCAACACGGGGAGAATATGCAAACTCCACACAGAAACGCCAACTGACCCAGCCGAGGCTCGAACCAGCAACCTTCTTGCTGTGAGGCAGACGTGCTATCCACTGCGCCACCGTGAGGCCCTATATTCAAAACTTAAAGTTGATATCGCCAAAAATGATTTTTTGGGTGCAGTAGCAAACATTAGCACTAGACATGCCCCTGTTTATTTTTGGATCTTTTAATATGATTTTAAATATATAAATTTTTCATGTTTGTATGAAATATACGTCTATATGGGCTAGCTAGCTAGTTAGTCATAATGTATTTCATGTTTTTCATAGTATTTATGAGGTGAACATCATATTCAGTTTAGATGGATTTTATTTAAATTTTGCCTCTAACAAACATTTTTTAAAATGTAGAATGGATGTTATTTTATTTCTTACTTTTGCGCTGGCAATTAAAATATGTTTATAGCAGCTTTTCATTATTTTATTGTGCATTGTTTCAGGAAGGTAATGGCCAGTTAGTGTTTTAATCTACTCTTCCTACGTAACAATAAACAATAAAAACAGTGGTAAAATATTTATTCTTTGTGTGGATTGTGATTACAGTGCAGAAGTTCAGATCCCTGAAGAAAATTCAGCCCATGATTAAAAAAAAAAAAGGAAATTAGTATTGGAATCGGTCAATTTGCTTGTAAAGATCGGAATTGTACTAATAATCTTCCTTTATTTAAGCTAATTGCCAAGGAAATATTTTAGTTGTACTTTATGTACTAAAATAAATAAAAGAAATGAATTAAAACAATGTAGGCATGTTAAAAAATAATAATTTATGACTTACATTAAATTAAAAAAAGAAAACTTAAAAATAAAAACGAATTAAAACGATTAAATCTTTCTGACTTTCTGACTCTTTTAAAAATAAACTAATTAAATCTTGCCAATCTTGACTTTTTTATTTTGTCATTTGTTTGGTACCATAGGTGAACGTGAGAACTGAAAATACGAGAGTAACACAATGACATGCGTTGAAAACTATGCTTTTCAAAAAGGATCCCCGCCTTGCCCCTAAACTTATTCATTCTTTAATAATTGCAGCCTTTAAGTGAATTGTTTGCCGTTGCCTCTTTGATTTGCAAAACAACTGCCTACACTCTAGTCTATGGCCTCAACATTTTTTTTCTAAACACTAGCAATTATTTACAGTCTGGTAATGCCAAGTATATCATGGCAATAAAAGAAAATGTGAATCAAAACATGCAATTTCATGGAATTGAGCAGTGTGAAGAGGCAAAATATAGTCATGCTTTTTCTTTTGACAATTTTTTTTAAAACACACAAGTGTATTTTGCCTGTACACATCATTTAATTTACATTACACTGTACCATACAATGAAAAGGCAGAACTTGGTATGGAAAAATAAATACAGTGTATGGCTAGAGTGAAGAGATGACATGTCTCGCTTGATGTCAGAGCCATTAAAAATCACTCAAACAAAACTGTAAACGTAAAAGGGTGGAGCATAGTCTTCCAGTTAAAAAAAAGAAGCTTAAAAGATCAGGTATCATCAAAACAGTCAGGTGAATAGATGTAGGTTGACAGGCCAATTATTGGCTGTTTTGATGGTTCATCCATTTGCTGCATTCAGTCTGCGTCTGTGAGTCACTTTGGACCTGTTCTGTGTTACACCAGAAGTTTCATGTAATGCAGTTTATTTTGAATGGCAGCCAGGTCAAGTTGCAGCGCATGAAGTTGCTGCAACATGTTTTATTTTATTTTGCAGTCATTCATAATGTGAGTTTGGTGAATGTTTTCTTCAGTTCTATTTATTTTAGTTTAGCTTGTGTTTATGAAACCAATCACCGCTGTTTTGACAAGATAAGTATCAGGGGGTTTTTTTTGGCCATGAGAAGACGATCTAAATGAAATCCTCTGTTGTGATACAGGGCTTGCGTATTGTTAGATACCTAATAATACTGAAGGTGTGTCTGTGTGTACGCATGTGTCTATCAATGCGAAAGAGATGTTGATGTGATAAGAGTTTGTGCGTGTTTTTAACATTCCACACCCAGCAGGAAATCAATACAATACAAAATGATTGTGAAAGAGGGGACAATTTGTGTTCTTGATAGACTGCTTGTTTGTGTGCAAGTACAACAGGTTCAGAATGTACTCACACCCTAAAGCAAATTGTCTAAAAGTATGAGAGGGAGGAAAAAGAAATACGTTTCAACCAAAATAACGAGAGAGAGAGAGAGAGAGAGAGAGAAAGAGAGAGAGAGAGAGAGAGAGAGAGAGAGAGAGAGAGAGAGAGAGAGAGAGAGAGAGAGAGAGTTGTAAAAATTATAAATATAAATATTTTATTGAGTAAGCTGTCCCAAAAAGAAATAGTTTAAGAGAAAAAAGGAAGGAAAAATCTGTACACTAAATCAAATGACACACTTAAAGAGATGGTGACACTTAATGTCCCATACTTTATTCAAAGAATTATATTTTTAAGAGCTAAATACATTTGTAAAATATTTAAGTAAATGGTATAAAGAAGTAATATTAATAAAAGTTGTAGACATTGATTGTTCACTTGTGTAGGTAACTAATGTTAACAAATAGATTCATTCATTCATTCATTTTCATTTCGGCTTAATCCCTTTATTAATCTGGGGTCGCCACAGCGGAATGAACCGTCAACTTATGCAGCATATGTTTTACGCAGCGGATGCCTTTCCAGCTGCAACCCATCACTGGGAAACATCCACACACTTTCATTCACACACATACACTACGGACAATTTTTTTAGCTTACCCAATTCACCTATACTGCATGTCTTTGGACTTGTGGGGGAAACCGGAGCACCCGGAGGAAACCCACGCCAACACGGGGAGAACATGCAAACTCCACACAGAAACGCCAACTGACCCAGCCGAGGCTCGAATCAACCCACTGCGCCACCGTGAGGCCTAACAAAAAGATCTTAATTTGAAAGTGTTACACTGTAAAATTCAGAGGAGAAGTAGTCGTGGCCAGCTGAGCCTGGTTTCTCTCGAGGTTTGCTCGTCACTTCTGTCAATTGGTGACGATTTGGTTTCTTGCCTGTCGCCTTTGGTTTGCTTGTTTGGTGTTGGAGTTGCTCTTTAGTGGATCAGTGCCTTCAGCAGTGACATTTGCATTACATTGATCTGAATGAATCTGAACAGAAATTCAACAGTGACATACTCAACTGAACTGAAGCCGTTTTAATTAATCTAGAACTTCACCAGCATTACTCTCATCCCTGCCTGAATTGCTAGAATGCTGTTGTTGTTGTTGTTTTTTTATTAGAAATTTTATGGCTCTTCATTTCTTAGTGTTTATTTATGTTAAGCTGCTTTGACACAATTTTCTGCTATAGAAATAAAGATGAATTGAATTGATTTTTTAAAAAATCCATTATTTAAATGTTTCCATATTTTATGATTCACAAGTGGGTTTTTTTTCATTTATTCACAGTTATGAATTGCATTGTGGGACCTTGATCTTGAATTTTATTGCCAGGTTTTTGTACTGTAATTTACATCACCAGCACAGACACTATACCATTAATATATAGCTATTCAAAATGTCATAAAAAAAGATAACTTTTCCAAACTTTGCTACATCTAAAGCTGTTGGAGGAAAGATCAAGGATAATGCAATTGAAAATATGGAAATATATGTTAATTTTAAAGTGTTACAAGGAGACATTCAGATGGATAATTGTGTGATTTGGTAAAATAATTGGTTTCAAACATCCCAGTCTTTGGGCCATCTGTGATGTTACCTCTGATTTAACAGGTCTTAATATACTAATGCTTTTTACATTAACATATCATAAACGACGTTTCATCTTTCTTATATCTCAATCATTTTATTCGCTTTTCCTCTTTATTTATTTAGGTGTATTATTAATAGGTGCTATTTAGGTTTAGGTGTGCCGTCTGTGACATGACGTGCTGTCTGCCGAGAATGTTTGTTTCATGTTTAACTTCCTCCTTCTCATTTATTATTTTTAATCTTATACTTCCTCCATTTTTCATATTTGTAATTTTTCACATTACTAAAGCAATAAAATAGACATAAATAAAGCCACACTACATGTATAAGAAAGGTAACATGTCAATTGTGGTGTTCCCAATTTCTTAATCCAGTGATAACTAGTTGATTTTTCCAAACCAAAATAAAGCAGCTTTAGGTCAATTTGTGTCAAGTGATTTGGCCTCACAACTAGTTATTTATGTTAAAGATTTAGTTCATCCAAAATAACAATTCTGGCAATGTTTACACACCATTGTCACACCCTCTGCACGTTCCATCAGCCCCAGTCACCATTCACAATCACCATCCACCACACACCATGAACAATCACCCGAATACTAATAACCCACACCTGCACCTGCAATCACCCACTCACTATATATGTTCACCTCATCCAGTCACTCACTGGCTGGAATCGAAGTTGGATGGTCACCTCTTCCTGGATCTTCTCCCTAGTGCTTCGTTCTCTCATGTGCTTCATCAAGGCTTGCTTCTGTGAATACAGACAGCCACGAAGGGAAGTGACTATTTCATTCTCCATGAACTTTGTGTATGAAATCCATGACTATGTTCATCTGACATGATCCATGTTTTGAACCACGTACACAACGCTTGAACAAGCGTGCGCTAAACTTCACCCAGGCACTTCGCTCACCTGTTTTGATGTCCACTTATTTCTCCATGAACACTGTTTATGAATGCTATGACTACTTTGACCCAAGCTCATCGCTCACTAGTGTGATTCCTTGTTTGTGCACCATCTATATTAAACACTTGTGAAGTGATTCCCTGTCTTCTCTCCATTTTCTTCCTTGTGTGGCCGTGACAGGATTCCAGCCCCGCAAACACTCCTGGTTACCCGATGGAAGCTAATGCTACCACTTCCAGGATTTCTACGGACCCATTCGCCGGGTTGGCGAACGTTTTCCGGCAAGCCCTTCCTTCCACATCTTTGGGTGCCAACGCAATTGTGAACACACCCCTCTCTCGTCCTATGAGCTACGCTGGCGAACCCAGAACCTGCGCTGGTTTCAAATAACCTAGTTGCCTTCATCATTTCACTCCTCACTAGGAAAGCACTCCAATGGGCTGACGCTCTCTGGAGTGCCCACAGTCCAGCACTATCCCTTCAAGCCTTCATCCATCATTTTAAAGAGGTGTTCGGTGTTGCTCTCACCCCCCTTTCAGTCCATGATGAACTGATCACGCTCAGTCAAGGCAACACCCCTATTCACGAGTACACTTTACGCTTCCGCACACTGGCTGCCAGCAGTGGATGGAATCAGGTTGTGGTCCTGGCAGCCTACCGTAAAGGACTTAAGCCCCACATCTGCAAACACCTTGTCATCTACGATGACAGTGCGAACCTAGAAGTTTTTATGAAAAAAGCCATGAGTGTCTCAGCACCTCACTGCCTGTTCCACCACCTTGCCAAACTCATGTGCACCCACGTACAGTCATCCTTCACCACCTCCTGCCGTCGATGAACCTATGAATATGGACTCCTACCGCATCACCACATTCAAAGGTCAACGTCGGATTCGGAGCAGGCTCCGACTGTACTGTGGAGAAGCCACCCACCTCATCTCCGCCTGTCTGGTCCGTCCACCTCGTCCAATGGTGAGTGCCTTCTCCATAACCCCTTCTGTTTCTAACATGCCTCATATCAAAGCATCACTAATCGTTACGCACCATCACTCTCAACAAACGCACCAAGTCTCACTCCTCCTAACCACTCGGAGAAGGTCGTTCTACTAGTCCTACCACGAGCTAATGTAGATGTCATCCTGGGTAGACTCTGGCTCATACAGCACCAACCCACTATCGACTGGAGCACAGGGGAAATCCTGACGTGGAGCAATGCGTGTGATGGTCACACTCCCCAGCCTTCCATACCCAAGCCAACACCTAACCAAACATCTCTCCCTCTACACACTACCGTCATGGAAAGCCCGGCCAAGGACCCCACCATCTCCATCCCAACAACCTATCACTCCTTCCTCTGTGTTCAGCAAAGAACAAGCCACACACCAACCCCCTCACTGGCCCTGTGACTGTAGTATTGACCTGCTGCCAAATGCCAAACTACCGCACGGAAGAATTTACCCTCTTTCCCGTCCTGAGTACGAGGCCATGTAGGGCTATATCAAGGAAGCCCTTCACCAGGGGTTCATCAGGCCCTCCACGACGCTCGCCACTCCTCAAGAGCAAATTCACCTCAGCACCCATCCTCAAGCACGCCGATCCTACATGGTCCTTCGTCGATGTGGTAGTAGGTGCCATACTCTCCCAATGGTCTGGTGAACCCCGAGCTCTCCATCCGTGTGCGTACTACTCAAGGAAACTAAGTTCCGCAGAGCAGAACTATGGTATTGGTGACCGCGAACTGCTGGCCATCAAACTGGCCCTTGAAGAGTGGCGGCACTGGCTCGAAGGAGCCCAGTTCCCCTTCACCGTCATACCCAATCATAAAAGCCTTCAATACCTCCACAATGCCCAGTGCCTTAATGCCTGGCAAGCCCGTGAGTCACTGTTCTTCGCAAGCTTAAATTTTCACATCACTTATCAGCCGGGCCATAAGAACTGTAAAGCCGATACCTCCTTCAATCTTCCTAGTGCCTATATTATGGCAAATAGATGATGAAATCTGTGCCACTACACTCGAGGAACCCGCACCTCCTGAACTTCCCCAAGACCTCACCTATGTACCCTCCAGGTATCGCCTCTCTCTCATCGATAGTACACGCACGTCCCTCGGCTCAGGACACCCTGGCAGCAGGCGAACCCTCTCGCGTTTCTTTAAGGAAAATATTGGTGGCCGGGCATGGCCAAAGATCTTTCCCAGTGTATTCGGGGGTGTTCGGTCTATGCCATCACCACTACTCCACACAGACTACCTGAGGGCAAGCTACAACCCTTACCCATCCCCCGCCGACCTTAGATGCACCTTGGTATTGACTTCGCCACAGACTTACCTCCATCTCGAGGTTATACCACCGTGCTCGTCGTGGTGGATCGCTTTTTCAAAAGCTTGCAAACTAATTCCACTCAAATTTACCCACAGCTCTCGAAACAGCAGAAGCTCTGTTCAACAATGTCTTTCGTAACTACGGTCTCCCTGAAGACAACGTCTCCGACCGAGGACCCCAGTTCATCTCCATGGTCTGGCGGGCCTTCTTTCAACTCCTGGGTACCACCATCAGCCTCTCCTCCAGATACCACTCTCAAACTAACGGCCAGACCGAACGTAAGATCCAAGAGATCTCCCGATACCTCCGGACAAACTGCACTCAACATCACTGCACTCAACACTCAACAACCTTCCACAGAACCAAAACCGCCTCCCCCTCCAGCACAGCCTGAGATCCTTGGAGACCACATCTATCGGGTCCAGGAGATTCTCGACTCCTGTCGGCGAGATGGCCAACTCCAATACCTCATAGACTGGCAAGGATTTGGCCCAGAGGAGAGGTCATGGACTCCCCGCGACAACGTTTCAGATCCTGCTCTCCTCGAGTAAATTCCAACACCCAGATCGCCCAGCTCCCCGAGGTCATCCCCACCACCGATCTAGGGTGCCAGGAGTCAACCGTGGAGGGGGGGTGGGTACTGTCACCCCCTTTGCACATTCCATCAGTCCCAGTCACCATTCACAATCACCATCCACCACACACCGTGAACAATCACCCGAATACTAATCACCTGCACCTGCAATCACCCACTCACTATATATGTTCACCTAATCCAGTCACTCACCGGCTGGAATCGAAGTGGGATGGTCATTTCTTCCTGGATCTCCTCCCTAGTGCTCCTTTCTCTCCTGTGCTTCATCAAGGCTTGCTTCAGTGGTCTGTAAATACAGACAGCCACGAAGGGAAGTGTATGACTATTTCATTCTCCATGAACTTTGTGTATGAAATCTATGACTGTTTTGAACCACGCACACACCGCTTGAACAAGCGTGCACTAAACTTTACCCAGGCACTTCGCTCACCTATTTTGATGTCCACTTATTTCTCCATGAACACTGTTTATGATTGCTATGACTACTTTGAACCACACACACACACCGCTTGAATGAGAGTGTGCTAAACTCCACCCAAGCTCATCGCTCACCAGTGTGATTCCATGTTTGTGCACCATCTATATTAAACACTTGTGAAGTAATTCCCTGTTTTTTTTTCTCCATTATCTTCCTTGTGTGGCCGTGACAACCATCTTGTCGTTCCGAACCTATAAAACTTTTGGGTTACACTTTATTTTGATGGTCCCTATTGCACATTTTGTTGACTAAAAGTTGCATTGCAACTATATGCCAATTACTTCTCATTTGAGTATTAGTGGACTGTCTGCTTAATATCTGCTGATACCGCTCCTTCAACAGACATTTAACTGACTATAAGATACTTTCCAAGTACGTCAACACTGACCCTAACCCCAACCTAACAGTCTACTTATAATTTATTGACAATTAGTTTGCATGTAGATGCAATGCACCTTAAATTCAACAAAATGCGTTAAAGGGACCATATAAAAAAAATGTGATACCAATTTTTGTTCATCTTCAAAACACAGCTGAAGATGAAATCGAAATTTCTGCCCCTATAATTGAATTTCTACTTAAAAACAAATCATGCAAATAGTTTAATCCATGCAGACAATGCCTTTATATTATAAAATGATCTAATTTAGGATTTTCCTTCTCACATATAAACATTCACTATTAAATATTGTGGTTTCAATTGAGTTCTGAGTATGATCAAACGTTTTATAGTTTTGTAACAACATGAGGGTGAGTATAAGATCACAGAATTTTCATTTTGGGGTGAACTGTAAACAGAATGCAGGTCTTTTAAATCTCTGTATGAGGTGATCACATTCATCCACAGCAACTGAGAACTGGAACAGATTTATTTCCAGGGGAACACATGCATTGTGCTTTCCATTTTAGCTTTATAGTCGTACAATTTACCATTATTTTGTGTGCTTTTTAGTTTACTGGTATTTTACCACTTATTGTGGAGAATGTTGTCTTGCACTTTTATTCTGCCTCTTTTCTTTTATTCAGCCAGGACTCAAACCTTCTTGCTGTGATTCAACCGTGTTCAATCATTGATGTCGTGCCACCCCAAAACTAACCTAGCCTTCATATATCCCCAACGGTACTACATCATTTTTAGTAGACTAAAAAGAGAGAAAATGCCATATAATGCTCTAAATGATTAAGATGAAAGGGTTATGTTAATTGGGACTTCTTACATTTACATAGAATTGATACATTTAGCCAATGCTTTTATTCAAAGCAATCGACAAAAGAGCATTGGCTTCTTTCTTGTGTTCATCTTACTCCTTAGTCTTAAAAAGTAAAGAAATGCACTTTGATGCTGCAGGTCCTTTCGAAACAAGACAAGCAAGATTTATCTCAAAGATCTGTGCATTTGACCAAGTTTTCTCAGTTTGGTAAATTATTAAAAACATATGAATGATGCATCAAATTAGCTGATGCATGATAGTAGCTAACCTGTTTTAGTTAACACTGCTTTAAAGAGCTCAAGCAATTAAAACATCAGTTAATAAAACTTCAGTGAAGATGCTAGAAAAGTCATCTTGATGGGTTTTGATGGAAATTTATGAAAAAAAAGTCTAGACTTTTGCTTGAATCTTGTCAAGCACATGCTTTGTAATAGAAAAACACAATGTTCAACAGTGCTGAAGGCTTTAGTCAGGACTAAGCATATAGGACCAACAACTCCACCCTGTTAAGTTTAAATTCAACATCTAATTAGCTTGTGTCTAAAGCAGAATTTCAAGCTTCAGTTTTTCTCTAAAAGGATTACTGTTAGAATGAGTGGATTGTGCTGTCACATGCCTTTAGCTGACCTTCAACATAACAGGTGTTTTACTACAGGCCTATAGTTGTGTGGTTCTAATGGATACCATGCTTTATATATAGGTTAACCCTGAATTTATAAAATGATTGATTTCTAGCAAACCTGACCAACATTTACTAAATTGTTGCCAACAGTTAAATGAAATATTTACCCGATGAAGTTCTTTTTCAGTCTTAATGTTGCTTTTTAATGTAGATCTTCAATATATGAGATCTGAAATAGACGACTTAGGATTTTTTGGGTAAAGTGAATTGACTATTTCATTGTACAAATTGAATTTTTACTGTAATCATTCATTCATTCATTTTCTTTTCGGCTTAGTCCCTTTATTAATCTGGGGTCGCCACAGCGGAATGAACCGCCAACTTATCCAGCATATGTTTTACGCAGTGGATGCTCTTCCAGCTGCAACCCATCACTGGGAATCATCCATACACACTAAGGACAATTTAGCTTACCCAATTCACCGCATATTTTTGGACTGTGGGGGAAACCGGAGCACCCGGAGGAAACCCACGGAGAACATACAAACTCCACACAGAAATGCCAACTGACCCAGCCGGGGCTCGAACCAGCAACCTTCTTGCTGTGAGGCGATTGTGCTACCCACTGCGCCACCATGCTGACCCTGTAATCATTTTATTACAAAATTATCACATTCTGATCTTCCACTCCTAGTAGCCTCACCAGTGTGTGCATGCAGACATCATCTGAAGCTTGATGCCTGAAGCAGACTAATTTAGTTCATAACCTGCTCCACCACAGATTCTTGGAATTAATGCTAGCATAAGCCGGTCACCCCGGTTTTAAGAACAGAGGGTAAAAAGAGAACTCATGTACTAAGATCCTGCCTCTGTGCAATGGCATATATACACCCATATATATCAGTATACAATAATATAATAGTATTGATAAAACATTTCACTGTTTTAACTGTATTTTTGGTTCAAATAAAAGGCTTCTTTTAAAATGTTTTTATAGTTCATAGTTTGTCTTTGCACTCTATACATTGCCTTGCAAAAATATTCATACCCCTGTTTTACTTTTTTTTTTTGCTGCAGCCTTATGTTAAGCTGCTTAAAAATGTCAATTTCCACATAAAACACAACAATGAAAAGGCAAAAAATAAAACTGTATAAAAACTGTACTGCTCAACTACTTACTGGGACTAAAAAGCATGAGCATACTACCCCACATTTCTAGCCTCGCTTTTTTCTTTCTTTTTTTTTTTTAGATTGATTGATTTTGGTAACGGGCCTCAAAGTGGCGCAGTGGGTAGCACGTTTGCCTCACAGCAAGAAGGTCGCTTATTCGAGCCTCGGCTTGGTCAGTTGGCATTTCTGTGTGGAGTGTTCTCCCTGTGCTGGCGTGGGTTTCCTCCGGGTGCTCCGGTTTCCCCCACAAGTCCAAAAACATGCGGTATAGGTGAATTGGGTAAGCAAAATTGTCCGTAGTGTATGTGTGTGAATGGGTGTGTATGGATGTTTCCCAGAGATGGGTTGCAGCTGGAAGGGCATCCGCTGCGTAAAACATATGCTGGATAAGTTGGCGGTTCATTCCGCTGTGGCGACCCCAGATTAATAAAGGGACTAAGCTGAAATGAAAATGAATGAATGAATGATTTTGGTAACTGTTTTTACGATTTGACAGTAGTTGGTGCTATCTTATTTGACCAAGCTTTTATATCTTCACACATCAGAGCACTGAGGTTGTCAAATCAGATGCTCCTGGATGTTCAGAGGGCAAGTTTGAAATATAAATGTCAGCAAGCCCACTCATATAAGAAGTGCTTGATCTGTTGGGTCTTTAAATCAATCCCTACGACACACCTGCATACTTTGGCGTTCATTTCAAGTAGACTTTTTGATGCGACAGTGTTTTATTTTATTTTATTGATTTTGTTTTTGTTTTTCTGACATTGTGACGAACTATAGTCAATGACGGTTGTTTTAAAAAAAATCTAATTGAATAACTTTGTAAACTTAATTAAAAAATTTAACTAAATTCATAAGAATACTATGCCCTATGTTAAATGCATCGTATGAAAACTTGAGCAAATGTTGGGGGTGTTGGGGGTAATGCATTACAAGTAGTTACATAATAATATTACTTTTCCTAGTAATGAGTAAAGTAACGCATTAACAAATTAAGTAATAATATTTGAGTTACTTTTTTAAATATGTAATGTGAGTTACTTTTTAGATTAATTAATTTGCTTTTAAAAAATAAATTGCTGAATTAAAATTTGTGTACTCATGTTGAATCACACTCAATGAGAGAATGAGATCCCCGCGGGAACAGACTCAAACCAAGATGGCAGAGCTTTACATTTCTGAGATGAAAGTATTCTCATTAATTTGAACACATGAAAGAAAAGGGGATTATAGTCTCAATGGACAGTGATTTTATAGAACTAATAAGACAAAAATACAAAAGTAGCAAACACATTGCTTTCAACTTTCATTAATCTGTATATACAGCATGTGTAGCGTCAGGAAGTTCTCAGAAGGTAACATTAATTTTTTTAAAAATGTATTCGTTTTTTTAAAGGTACATGAAGGGCTAAGTTATACATTGTATCATTAAATGCAGTGCTCCTCTATTTAAAAAAAGAAAAAGAAAAATACCTTGCAAGTTCTGAAAGAGATCAAGCCTCAGGCAGGTATGAAAAAGTAACTCAAAAGTAACGTAACACATTACTTTCCATAAAAAGTAACTAAGTAACACAACTAGTTACTTTTTTGGGGAGTAACTCAATATTGTGATGCATTACGTTTATAAGTACACTGCTTAGGACCATTCCACTTTCAATGAATCGTCCTTGAAGTACATTTCACTCAATATTTAAATTTACTTTTCATTTACTCAACCACAAGTGATTATAAACCTTTATACATTTGATCTTCTGAAAAATGACACAAAAGAAGAATGTTGGAAATGGGTAGCCACGAACAACTTAAGTAGGAAAAGAAAAAAAAGAAGAAACAATTCAATCAAATAGGTGGAGGGTGAGTAAATGAATGCAGAACTGTAATTTTGGGGTAAGTTATCCTTTCAACTAGAAGTAATTTCAATTGATCGGACATGGTTTGGAAAGACACACCTGTCTATGAGGTCTATCAGCTGAAAATATATGTCACATGCCGCAAAAACTAGTTTGAAGGTTCACATGACCCGGAGGCCTCCTGAATAGTATGTGATACCTTTAGGTTGTTAAATGGCATAGCTTTCATATTTTTGTAACTGTTTATGTATAAACCCATGTAACAAATAAAAGACTTGAAATAAATAAGGACCTTAGTCACTTTCAGAATGTGAAAAACATATTTCTCTAGCCTGATAAATGTCAATTTCAAGCATGCTGTAATAATAAAAATAATCTGCCAATGGGGTAAGCAAAATAATCTTATGTCAAAAGGAAAAACAAGATTATTTTGCTTACCCCATTGGCAGATTATTTTGCTTGTTTTAATGAAAAACTCACTTAATATTGGCATATTATTTCTGAAAACAAGACAATATGTATTGCTTGCCTAGAAAATGCTTCTTGATATAAGAATTTTTAGATATTTGGACTAGAAAGAAGAAACAAAAAAGTAGTAGTTTTTTAGTGTGTGCATTTAAAACCTTGTGCCCCACCACTCACGCTTATTTTGCATGTCTCTCTTATTTTACACACCTGACACATATAAGTTTGTTAAAAAGAGCTCTGATGAACAGGCACCTACACAGTGTAAATTGCTTCCTACTCCCTTCTGCTTTATTGCTCTCTATCTGAGCATGAGAAATCTTTATTTCACTTTGGACAGTTCATTCACATATATTTACAACAGCACTGCCTGCACCATCTTCTGTTTACTATTACTACTTACTAATTAATGTGATAAAATATACCTCTGTAAATAAGTGAAGTTTATTTATAAACTAATTTTGAGAGGATCACATGCTTATGATTGATCACGGCTGGTCCTGCATTAGCCAATTCATTATTCACCAATCAGACGATTTCTAAGTCACCATAAATAACCAAAGTTCCATAGCACAGTCATCTTCATTTTGAAGAATCCCCCCTTCCACCCCTACTCCTCCTCCTTTCCTAGATTGGGTGGCACGGCGGCCCAGTGGTTAGCACTGTTGCCCCACAGCAAGAATGTCACTTGTTCTAGTCCTTACCAGGCCAGCCAATGTTTCTGTGCAGAGTTTACATGTTCTCCCTGCGTTGCATGGGTCCCCAGGTTTCCTCTCACCATCCAAAACCATGCGACTTTAGTTAATTGACTAATCCAAATCAGCACCATAGACATGCTCCTAGAAAGAAGTTATCTCTCCATAGTAATGCCTTATTGGTCATTAGCTACAAACAGCAGGGGAGTTCTCTGCCTGATCTCAAACTCCCCTCTCGCCCTGCAAACGAGATGGAGCCCCGGGCTCGAGGATCTTATGAGCTCAGGGCTCTCTCCCGGGACAGTATGCCAAACACACTTTATAACCAATCATCAGCTAAGTGTGAACTCTTGAAATGCAATACAAATTCACATAACACATATTGCTTCCTTTAAACTGAAATGGTGTGTGTAATTTTTGGTATCTTTGTTAGGAAAATATGCAATATTTAAAAAAAAAAAAACTATTTTAAATGCACACAACATTTAAAAAAAAAAAACTAATAAAAGGAACAATTTTCAGAACAAAACTATTTCTTCAAGCCAAAGCCTGTTTAATTTGACCTCCCTTGGCACTGTGAGACTATCCTGAAGTTTTCATGTGCTGTAACAACGTCTGTTTTATCATTTTTCATCAATAGATTGAGCCTGTCATCTTCCTTTTTCTGTCCATTCTGCATGATTCCATACTGCCTCTATATTATTGAGGTCTGGACTCTGTGTAGGCCATTTCAAGAAATGTAATGCTTTATCAGCTGTTTTTATTCCTACAAATATATTTAATTGTAATAAGGAAAATGAGAAATAATCATATACGGTTTTGGTTATATATTATACCATCACTAGAATAACAGATGTAACATTTTTGTACAATATACAAATCAATATTCATAAATATAATATTTTAACAAAAGTTTGTTTTGTAGCTATATTTTGTTTTATGTACAGTATGTGTATATATTTATACAGTATATACATAATAAATATGTAAATATCAAAGTTTTGATGATTAAACAAAAATTTCAGACACATTAAAGGCTTCCTGTATCAAGAATTCCTAAAAAGTGAAATGTTAAAAATGTGTTTTCATTGCATTGATACTATGAATATTAATGGTTAAGCACCAATAATAATTCATTTATAGCAACAAATTATTTTGGATCATGTGACACTGAAGTAATAAATAAATGCTTTTTTTTTTTTTTTTTTACTTATTCACATAGAAAAGCGGTATTTAAAATTGAAATCAAATAAATGAAGCCTTGCCGGGCAGAAGAAATGTCTTATTAAAATATTAAAGAAAACACATTTTTTCCAATTTTTTATGGGTATACATATATTTCTCCAAGTACATGGACAAACTAGATTTACACCCTGGCCATCAAAATAAATCATTTTTTCTTCTTATACATTTTTGTAAACAATAATTGCCACCATCAAAAACTGTTTTTTAATT
>CAIGQW010054073.1:4336331-4347056 GCA_903798125.1 Danio choprae | reverse complement strand
ATCAAGTGGAGAGTAATGTCAATCATGCAGTAAGCATTCTCCATTAATGAATAAAGCAGTTTGAGCCCAAAAATGGAAATCTTAAGCACCGCTGATTCAACGCAAATAAAAAAATCTATTAAAAAAGATCTTCTCTAGAGTTTGATAAATGTTTTGGTTTTCTCCTGTAGCTGAATACTCTTCTGAATGAACCTACCAGTGCACCTTTACAACCCAAATCATCAAACTTCACGTAAGAAACATCCTGACTTCACAACCTTTTATTAGTCTTTTTACATTTTATGCAGTCCAAAAGATAAAGGAATAAATACATTAATAATGTACTCATTATCATGTTATTTTCAATGTGGACTGAAGTCTTGAAAAAAAACGTCTTGTTTTTACTAAAGGAGCACACCTAACCAGATTGAGGGCATTATGGGATACACCTTCCAGGATGAAGATGTCATTCAACCAGTCAGCTTCCTAAATGAACTTCGTTCGCTGACAGGTTTGTTAACTTTGTTGACTTGTGGTCATTTTAAATTTTTTTATAGATTGTATATTCTTCGCTGTAAATCACCAGTGCTTAACATTTCTATTTCAATTACTGATTTTAGTACTGACAACTACACCGGCCAGTTCTACGGTGACTCCTGCAATCCCAGTGTAAGGTTTTGTTCCTTTTTGTCATAGATACTAGTTCATAAAGTTACATTTCAAACCTATAACCCTCAACAATATTCATCGCAAGTGGTACTCTTTACAGATCTGGTTTAGCGGTGGTCACAAGCAGGCTGTTGTTCGACTCCTCATCTCCTGTCCCCAGTGAAGCTCTGGTCCTCAGTGCTGTCAACACTCTTCTCAACTCCAGAGAATCACAACTCGATCAATCAGTGAAAATTGTGAATGTCACCTATGAAAGTAAGTTTTATATTTTGCATTATGAAAATTTTAAGCACTGATTAGTGAAAGATTTAACTGAAATAATTGATTGTTTCTTTGCCAACAGAACTCTCAGACACCTCATATGCCATCATCTTTACATTTGATCTGCCTAATGTCAGCATTCCTGAAGACCCTGTACTCAAAAACATGAGCTACAATCAAGTGGAGAGTAATGTCAATAATGCAGTAAGCATTCTCCATTAATGAATAAAGCAGTTTGAGTCCAATGTAAATCTTCTCCAGAGTTTGATAAATGTTTTGGTTTTCTCCTGCAGCTGAATACTCTTCTGAATGAACCTACCAGTGCACCTTTACAACCCAAATCATCAAACTTCATGTAAGACACATCTAGACTTTAAGTCTTTTCTTTATCTTGGCTTTTTAAGGCAATCCAAAAAAATTTATAAAAGGTTTTAGTCATTTTCATATACAATAATTTTTATATAGGCTCAAGTCCCTAAACAACATCTTCTTTTTTTCCTACAGGAGCACATCTAACCAAGTTGATGGCATTGTGGAATACACCTTCCAGGATAAAGATGCCATCCAACCAGTCAGCTTTCTAAATGAGCTTAATTTACAGACAGGTTTGGGAAAACTGACAATTAATTAGATTTCTCTGTATTGCCACATTTTAAGTGTTTTAATCCACCAAATACTGTATTTGCGAGACTCGTCTGATTATAATTACTTTTTTTTTTCACAGTTTTAACGACAACCAGCAGTTTGGCATTAAGCACAACTACTCCACCAACTTTGTAAATACAAAATTTCTAATCTGTCCTTTCATTTTTTATTGTCTTTATCTATTTTAATCTGCATTATTTTCATCTTCACAGGCTTGGCAAAGTGCTTATATACATTCGCCTTGTGTTTGTCACACTGGGCCCCTTACCAGATCCTGCTAATATCCTTAAGGTGGCCAACTCTCTGCTGGACTCAAGTCTCTCAACTAAACAAGCAAACAGAGCGCAAGCCCTGAGTGATCCTGTGAGCTTTGTTAATGTAACATTTACAAGTGAGAATTTCTCCAGTCATATGGCTTATTTTAGTAGTGATTGTTCTTTCAATTTTCAATTTTGAAGGACACAATCTAATAAATCAATGATTTTTGACTACCTGCATATAACCACACAACTATTTGTTTCTATTATAGAAATTAATGACACGGCGTATGGTCTTAACTTTGGATTTGAAATCAGCAATGTGTCCATGTCTCAAAATGTTCAATTCAGGAATGGAACTTACCTGGTAGTTCAAAACTCTATAAATGGACTGGTGAGTTGGACACATTTTGATACAAAGACCTTTAACAAAAACAAAAACCTGACCTGAATTTTTCTTTAACGACTTACATGAATCTCAACATTAATACACATATTAATCATACTTTTTTGCTGCACTTTTCAGCTGAACAAGATCTTGAGTAATAACTCAGCTCCTGCGATTAATTTCCAACCAGCTGATTTCACGTAAGTTCTGACTGTTGAGCCATTATGTTCTAATGACCTTAAAACTGTGTTGTTAGCTGGGGTAGTACATAAGTTGGTCATTTTAAATAGTTACTGACTCTCTCATTGAATATTTTAATCTCCCCACAGAGGTAATTCCACTGTGATTCAGGCCAAGGTGGAGTATGTTTTCTCAGAACGTGATGTCACACAGCCCAACATCTTTGTCCAACAGCTTCTCCAAATTAACACAGGTATTGCCACATTCACATCTGCTGCATTTTACCCTGTAATGCTGAACACAGCAGCTTTTTAGTGTATTGATGTATTTTACACAGTGTAAAGTATTGGTGAAAAGGCCTAAATACAATTATTTTTGCAGCTAAATGCAAATGCATGTGTTTGAGTTTCCTTTTCAGGTATAAAATTTATGGGAGAAGAGTTTTTTAAGTAAATCATGCAACCTGATTTAAACTATTTTAATGTTTTCTAAATGTCATTCTTCTAAATCATTTGTTTTTCTTTTAAATAATGGATACTTTGGACATACACATGCTCTTGTAAGGGTATAAATCTATTTTCTTGACCCTAAAATAAATTTTGAAACATATTTTTGGTAACTGAAGGATACAATTAAATATACAGTATGGCTATTTGTGCCATTATTAACAACCATTCATTCATTTGTTCATTTTCCTTCTGCTTAGTCTCTGATTTATCAGAGGTCACCACAGCTGAATGAGCCGCCAACTATTCCAGCATATGTTTTTTACACAGCAGATGCCCTTCCAGCTGCAACCCAGTACTGGGAAACACCCATACACACTCATTCACACACTTATACACTACGGCCAATTTAGTTTATTCAATTCACATATACCGCATGTCTTTGGACTGTGGGGGGAACTGGAGCACCCTGAGGAAACCCACGCGAACATTGGAACATGCAAACTCTACGTAGAAATGCCAACTGGCCCAACCGGCACTCGAACCAGCGACCTTTTTGCTGTGAAGCGACAGTGCTAAGCACTGAGCCACCATGCTGCCTATTAACAACCAAAAAAGCTAGTAGACCTAAAGTAGTGTCAGCACCTAAAAATGTTTGCAACATTATGCTAATTAGTTGTGTATTTGTTGATAATCATGGAAAGGTGTTCCTTAATTTGTTTAACTTTCCACTTACATATATGCGCTTTAATAAGATTGTGATTTCATGCTAACTTGCCTGTTTAGCAATTCTGCCCCAAACTGATAGTCAAATGATACATTTCCATTTTTTAAGATGTCATGTTTTAAATGCATTGTTCCAAAATTACTGTAATTCAGAGTCTGAGACTCCTCCATTAATTATTTTTTCTTCTTACAGAGAGCAGTCTGACAACCACAGCTTTACCTCCTACAACTACCACAACGCCATCTTCGACTTCACCAACAACCACGTAAGGCTAATGAGTCCACTGAGTTGTTTTATAAAGGCCAGTAGTGTCCATTTTCTGTGCTCACATTTCTTTGTGCTGTTGTTCTTTTCAGGGTCAAAAGTGTGATTATTAACATCCGTCTTGAGTTTATCACACTGGGCTCAGTACCAAGTGAGAGTGATGTCCTAAAGCTGGTTAAATCTGTGCTGGCCTCAAATCTTACGACTACCTCTAGGTTAGCAACAAGCGTGAAGGACCCTGTAATATTGGACAATGTCATCTATTCAAGTAAGTGTATTTTGTCACTCCCTTTTTGTTGTGAATACTTTTGAATGCAAAAAACCTTAACTGTACTAATTGTGTAGGCCTGTTATACACTTTTGTGAAAATCTATTTTCAGAGTAATCGATTATAAAAATGTTGACAACCACTTACTATCACAGAACTAAATATTTCTTCTTTGTATTTTCAAGAAATCAATGACACGGCCTATGCACTCATCTTCACATTTAAAATCAGTCAAGTACCCGTGACACAGACACAAACAGCTGAAGTCTATAGTCAAATACAAGACAAGATCAATGCACTTGTAAGTTGGAAAAACTTGAAAAATGTGGTTCAAAATTGAAACTTTTTTTAAAATCACACTAACCTATTCTCTATCTTTCGATCAGATAAAGCAGATCCTACAGAGCCCCTCTTCGTTTGTGCTAGTTCCAGCCACTTTCACGTGAGTTCTTCTGATACACTTCATTGTGTTGAGTAAACATTTTTTCTCAGGGTACATTTCCATGAAAACAATGTACTAAAAACACAAGGATTTTTTTTCCTTTAGATTTTGTTAATGTTTTGAGTTCAGATTACTACATGGTTAAACCAATCCATGTTCACATATCTCTAAAAGCACTAAAATGCTATGCTCTTCATGCAAGGCAAACAAAAACACTACACTGTGGTGCACATACATTACTGTTATATATCTTTTAGGCCATTAGCAAATGGCCTAAAAGATATATAGTGTCCAGCATAAATTAGAACATATACAGTTTCTCTGTTTTAAATTAATACTTTCCATAGGATGATATGCAATAAGATATTTGTGTATATACAATAGATTAGTCAGTATCAAATCCAAAACTAATCTAACAAAATCACTTAAGGTCATGCTAAAAAAAAGTATACACCCCAAATAATATGTTAGTGGAAAATATTAAATAAAATTTTGATAAAGAAGACAAATCAAGAGAAGCATATAAATATTTTATTTAACTTAGTTAACTTAGGTGCCATATACTGCATTGATTCAGTAAGTTTGTTTTCTAATATCTTATCTACATAATAGGTATGTGCCCTAGATAAACTAAAAAAAAAAATCCCCAGAAACGAAATACTCTGAAATAAACGTGTGCATAATATTTTCACAAGTAGATGTTTTGTTACATCTTTTTAACTTAACTGGTGGAGATATTTATTTAAATTAGATTGAGTGAATGAGCTAACTAATATAAATCACCAGAGAATCCTATTTTGGGATAAAATTCTCATTAAACTAGACAAAAGAGACTGACAGAGATGTATTGTGCTATAATTTGAAGCTATAATGTAAATGGAAACACAGTCAGAAATTAATATCAACCTCTGCATAAACAGATGACGTGAATAAAGTGTACAGTATTGCTATTATCTCACTTCAGAGAAATTGTAGTAATAGTTGAGTGATAAGACAAAATGTAGAAACGTGCATAAAACACAATACAAGTTTCACAATAAACATGATAAATGAACTATTATGCGTCTTCGGGTGGAGCTGAATGAATTTGTAATCTGGATATCCCTCATATGCGTTCTGAAGAGCTCTAAAATGATGGCTGTTTGAGTCGTTGCTTAGTAGCGCATAGTAAACAAACTGGTGCTGTATTTACGGCGCCTCCCGTTTTCAAAATACGAGTCCCACATACAGAGTAAGTTTAATGTAAACTTTGATACACTTTTAAAATAAGGGAGGAAAATGATTGTTGTTGTAATCTTAAAATGCTGAAAATCCTGAGGACGTAGAGATGAACAGAACGTGACATAAAATATATGCAAATCTTGGATGAAAAAGTGCTAAACATAATTAGGACAACCCTGTAACTTAAATTCCCCTGAGACGTCGAAACAGACAACGGACGGACGTGGCAAAAAGTGCTTTGCTTTATTAACATAAATAAAGAACAGAAAGAAAAAATAATTATTCTTATTATTCAAGCACCAAAGTATATTTACAAATGTGTACAATGGAAGAAAAAAGAATAAGCAAATTTAAACAAACCTGATAGAGGGAAGGAAAATTAGCGGTCCTTTTAGCCTTTTTCCGTTTAAGAAATGGATCAAAATATATTGTTTATATATACTGAGAAGTGAAAATATTCATTTTCTAAGGGGGTATACTCATTTATGCTGTGCACTTTCTATAGGTGCATTATATAGTGCCAGAAACTGCAGATGACATTTAGCTTTGTAGCTAGCTAATTCTGAGGCAGTTCTTTGATTGTCCATTGTCCCTGTCCGATAAAGAATCACAATTTTTTGTTAGTAGTTTTCAGATCTTTGTGTTTTCAGGTCTCTAAAGCACAGTTGTTAGGTAAAAAGTAGGGTCAAACTACATAAAACATTTTCTATACCCTGAATGATTTTAGCTGGCAGTAGCATTTGTCATTGTTGTTTTTCATGCATATTTATTTATTTTTTGGTTTGTTTCTGTTTTAATCTCTCCACAGGGATGTTCTTCCTACGGTGATTGAGGCCAATGTTACATATTTGTTCACACCACAAGACAGCAATGGCTCTGCGGGTGTTTTAGTCAACAGTCTTTACTTACCTTTCACCACACCAACTCCAACCCTCTTCAACACTACAGCAGCAGGCAACAGCACAAATGCAGCATGGGTTGTCGCTATCATTGTACCCTGTGCTATTGTCATTATGCTTGTACCTTGTTGGATTCTCCTTTGCGTAAGTATTATGATGACACAATGTCAAATATGTGCATTGCTGAAGAGATTAATAACAAAGTGTGTTTTCCTTAATCTGCCTTTTAAATGTGGTTTATAATTGGGGGTAATGATTATGTACAGCTAATTACAAGTATTTAACACTTACTCTTACTTTTTATGTCCTCAGTGTTTGCTGTGTGGTTGCTGTGCAGCAATCAGAAGACGTTGGCACAGGAGACAGTCGTACAATGTACAGTACACCACTCGAAACAGCCTGTTCTAATGAGTTCAGAGATATTAATGACCAAAACCGGACTGAACAACAATCAGAAATCATAATTTAATCTTTGGATTTTGGGTATTCAGTATGTGATTTTTTTGCTGCCTTTATGAATGCACTTTTATAAATTATTTATTTTATTTTGCCTGTATTATTAGACAGACAGGATCTGCATAAAATGTTCCTAAATGTGATGCTTTCATACTTTCTCTGTAGTGTATGATGAAATTGTATTGTTATTTATTTTTATTTATTTATGATAATCTGCAGAGTTTACAGTAACTGTTAATCATCTTAATAAACTTTCTATGACAAACACTTTTAATAGGGAGAAAGGTAGAATATTTTTAAATGAAAATATTTATTTATTCATACTCTGTGTACTTTATAGATGTAATACAAATGTCGTTTTAACCTGTAAAAAATGCAATAAAAAGACAAATGCATAATTATATCAATATACAATGTTTGTGTTTCTGTTCATAACATCATTATAAAGGTTGCTTATGATTGTCATTATTCTCATATTATTGTCATAAGTATACATCATTGATGCTCAAAGTTTAGCTTAATTGTTCCATTAAATTTGAACTAATTGGTTAAAGGCAAAGGGTGAACGGTAAAAATGAACAGCTTTATAAAACATGTTAAGGCAAGTGTACCTAGGGTCAATTGCATACTTGGGACGCTCAAAAAAATATTTTTGTTGCTTGTTCAAACTACTTATTTATAATAATCTGAATCAACACAACTCTTGAGGATTTTTGTGGGATAACTTAATTGTTTAATGTTTAATCAACGTAAATTTGTAAAAACAATTTAAAATAGGCATAAATCTATTTATTAAACTAAATTTAATAAATAGATTTATGTTGACAACATGAAGGAATTGTGTGGAACCCTGCATTTTTTACAGTGTATTTGTACTGCATAGACCGACTTGGTTGACAGTATACTGCTAGTAGGCTATATGCTAAATTGAATAATAGAAGTTTATGACTTATGACATGCTTTTATATAAAAATGCTGGAACCTTTTGTGCTGGTCAGGATCAGCATATGACTAGCAAATGACCAGCATAAACCAGCAAGCCAGCATCAAAACATACTAGCATATACTGCTTTCTTTTCAGCAGGGACATCAGAAAATACTTGCCAACAACCAGAATATAAATACATTTTCAACAAGTTTTAGGAATTATATGCTGCGTAAAACCCATAAAATAATAAAAAAGCTTTAGATGTAAACTGCATGGTGTATAAGAAAAATAAATACATTAATTAATAAAAAATAAGGGGGGAAAACACATTCAATAAGAACATGCATTAAAAAAAAAGCAAAAGAACAAAGAACCAAAACATTTTTATTTTCATTCTTTATATTTTATATTCTTATTTTTTTACTTTATTAGTAAATAAATAAAATGCAAAAGCCATTGCTGGTAAAATCTACAGGGGCAAAAAGATTATATGCAAATAAAAAATAAACACTTTATATAAAATATGAATATCTATTAGTGTCTCTGCCCGTTTTTTAGTCTTGAAATTATTAAAATGATTAAAAGTCTTGAAATTATATATTTTAAAAAATCACTTTATTCACTTAAATGTGATATAGTGCTAAAGTAAAATTTGTTAATATGGGTAATCTTCAAAAATATGAGTTTCAATTTTGTCCGAGGTTATTTAAATCACGAAGAATAGAAAATAGCTTAGTTGAATGAGAACTTTTATATTAAAATCGCACAGGCGGATGTTGTTGACACACGGGCTAGCAGCTTCCCGTACACACACACATACGTTCATTTGGACAGATTTGTTTTAACACAATGGCGAATATTATAACGTTCCAAACGCAAATCGCGTCAGTTATTGAAGTTCTCGCAAACGCCGCTGTGGCAGAAATCTGCAAACTTGTTGAAGACAGCTATGCTGATTTACAGCTTGAAATATCTCAAACGCAAAAGGAAAATAACCTGCTTAAGAAGAAATTAAAAATGATAGAAATCCGGGATTCGTTTTATCGAAGAGCAAATAAACTGAGGAACGAGTCAACTGTCTTCAACAAAACTAGTGTTCGCCAAAAACAGTCAGGTAAAGGTGGTAATGGTCATGTAGACTAGTTGGTCACTACTGGCTTGTTTTAAACCAACTCTAATAACATTAAATGCTATGGTCATAACGTGCTTATTACTCGTGGTGAAGGAAGACATTGTGTTTTTCTTTTCTTCAGGACGAATCAGCGTAAAAGTGTCTTCTGTGTGTTCTGGTGCTAATGATGCTGAAGAAGGATCTGCTTGCTCTTCAAACGCCTCAGTTTTACAACACCAAAGACTTGACCAGGTCTGCATAATCAATGAGTGGGATCAATTATATAGTCAGATTATATACATAGAAGTTCATCTTAGCAATTTATTAATGATCATTTTCCGTGGACTTATTAGCTGTGGGTTTGAGTAAAATCTTAATATTTGTGGGGGGTTGGGTTGTTATGTTTTTTTTTTAATGGTTTCATAACATTATTCAAATAAATTCATTTTTAGACACCAGTGTTTTACTTCCAAAGAGTTTATAAATCAGAAAACATTTGTTATTCGGACCTTCAAAAAATAAATACAAATAACAATAAAAAAATCTAAATGACAATGTTTTTAATCTAAATTTTGAAGATAAATTTCTAGACCTCGATAGAATAAAATTATTTCTTTTATTTACTTTAACTTTTTATTGTTGTTTGTTTGCTCACACATAACTAATAAATCCAGCATATCAAGAGAATTTGGGAACTTTTGTTCTCTCTTATCTCCCCCCCCCCCCCCCCCCATAACTGTATAGATATCCTTTTATTTAGGAAACTTGATTCAAATATTAATTTAGTTATATTACACAATCCTCAATATCTCACAACCACCCAGAATGCAGGTATAACAGCGGCAGCTGCAAAAACACCAAAAAAGTAGACAATTATCAGCTTAAATTAAATTGGAAATATTGTTAAGCAACATTTATACTATTAGTATTTGTTTGTTTGTATATTAATTTGTGTATCACATTTAAAAACAACTGGAGTTAGCCAAAGTGATTTCAAAGCAATGTTCTAACAGCAAAGGTTCAATATATCTTGTAGAAACTTTTAAAATGGTCTGGATAACTGTTATCTTTAGGCAGCCGATACAGAAAATTAAACCTACTTTAAATTAAGGCTGTATATAAGGCAGGCCTATATCAGTTGAACAATAATTGAATCATTTTTCTCTGCACTCACGTTAACATCTTGCTTATTATCAGTCTGTATTGGATGAAGAGCCAGATGTTCTCATTATTAAAGAGGAGAGACCTGAAAACACGAGGTGTGAACAGTCAGAACGAGAAAAACAGACTGCACAGAATCGTGAGTACGGAAGGTGTTTGTAATGGGGACTGTCATAGCTTAATCTCTTCTGTATGTGTTTTGTCCTTTGTGTATTATTTTGGGGACATTTAATTAGTTGTTCATGCGGTTTAAGACAATGTATCAAAATAATAATCATTTTTAAAGAGTTGCTAATAATATGTGAAACTATATGTGAATTTTATAAATAAATTGCATAATACTAGTCTATTACATATATTGGTATTTCATTTATTTTAGATAGATAGATAGATAGATAGATAGATAGATAGATAGATAGATAG